>RDPX01000011.1:3531448-3551810 GCA_003991215.1 Morbakka virulenta | reverse complement strand
TTGGTATTTCTCAATCTTTTCCGTTTCCTTCACGTTTACTCTTTTGTCCCCAGGAATGGCGATGTCTATTATTTTAGCCTCTTTTGTTCTTTTATTTATCATCACAATATCAGGCTTTCTGGCTTCGATGTGTTGGTCGCATTGTATCATCATGTTCCATAACAGTTTGTGTTCTTCATTTTCGCTACAACCATCTGGCTTATGGTTGTACCACTCGTTGGGCCGTTCTAAACCTGCCGTACGACACATTGCCCAATGGACATATCTTGCCATATTATCATGGCGCCTTTTATTCTTTCTGTGCTAACTTGGAACACTCACTTACGACATGGCTGACACTCTCACCCCTCTCGAAACACATCCTGCATGAAGGTGACTCTGCTGTTTCTTCAATGTGGTATTTTAAATAGTTCGTTCTCAGTGATTGTTCCTGAGCACTACAAATCAACGCCTCAGTGGTACTTTTCAAGTCTCCCTTACTCAACCATCCCCAAGTCTTATTCCAATCAATGGCTCCATTCTCTTCTTAGAATTGTCCGTGCAGTCTTTTCTCCTTCCACTCTCTTATCATCTCAACCTTTCCCTCTCTCTTAAAAGCTTCTGGGTCCTTACATTCCTCTGTTTTCAAAAGACCTTGGTTTTTAACCATCTGGAGCATCTCCTCTCTACTATTTAAAACGTACCATGCCAAATTTTTTTCTTGAGCTCTCACACATTTCTCGACACTAACCAGTCCTCTTCCACACCTTCTTTCCTCTTTAAATACAACCTTGCAACGTCACTTTTTGGGTTTAAGATTATGTGCATGGTCAATAATTTCCTTGACCTTCTATCAACCTTTTCTAGTTCGTTTTTCGTCCAATTAATGATTCCTGCACCGTATCGCATTAGTGATACAGCCCAGGTGTTGATTGCTGACTAACAACAATGACGATAAATAAATATGTTAAAATAGAAAAATAAAAATAGATAGTGGCCACTGTGAGGATCGAACTCACGACCTTAGCGTTATTAGCACCACGCTCTGCCGACTGAGCTAAGCGGCCATGCAGACTAATGATAAAAAAGTAAATGTAAAAGGATGCTTCAATTACTTTGAAGAAATACTCTTGTCATTGCATTTTCACTCAAAACAGGTGAAAAAAATTATTGGCAGTTTGTGTGTAAAAGGGGAGTATGAGGAAACAGAAGGAGAAAGGGAAGGGAAGGGGATTTGATATGCAAGGGCTACTTTTTTCTTTCTTTTTTATATCTTGAATACTTTTGTTAATTTCAAATTTGCGAAATTGAATATTTTTAGTTAATTTTTTTTATCGAGCTCATTCCAGCTCGAGCTACAACGTTCAATGTCTCTTGCCTTACATACAGTCAGGCACCTCGTCCAGCTCTATCTAACCCTCTGGATATCTTTAGAGTGTTGATGAAAGTACCGGTCGAACGACCTTTTACACTCTTCCTCTTTAAAGGCACCCATGGTAGTGAGTAATAGTACCGAGTAAGAAGTAGCTTGTTTCATGTGTCTTAACAATGACCCCCCAAGTCTCAGCGATTGTTGGTTGAGGTTCTAACCAGTTCCCGATATAGTTATTCATTTGTGACGTGGCCTCTCCAAATGTTGTTTTTCCTTAACATTCAGGTGTGGAGCCCATCCAGTTCTTGTTGCTCTTTTTTGCTCATGCATCAGGTTTTATAGCCTTGGAGAAGGGCAGGCTTCACTGTTGATATGATATCTAATCTTTAGCTTCCTGTTCAGGTTAGACTGCCAGGTATTGTATATTTTGTTGCATGCGCTGTATGCCATTGGCTTTCTTGTTTGTGTTTCTTAGTTTTGTTAATTTAAGCAAAAGAAGTTAATAATTTTCAAAATTTAGTTCCTATAAAATAAAAAAGAACTATGAAGATTGTGTTTTTTCACAAAATTGGCTTGGGGTCACGAACACTGATCAACCCCCCTCCCCCTCTCTCCCTCCCTCTCTTTTTCTCTGTCGCTCTGTCTGTCTGTCTGTCTCTGTGTGTCTCTTTCTCCTTCCCTCGCTCCCTCCATATATACATATCTATATATATATTTATTTATTATTGCAAGAGTCCTTTTTAACAGACCCAAGGATAGTACTTCAACTTGACATAGATTGCTGATTCTGATAACAATTCGACCGACAACACATACTTATGATTAGCACAACACTTCTTGGAGGGGTTAATAGAAGAGAAAGGAGCTGTCGTCAAAGGTGTTTTGTAAAATTTTTAAATTTACCGCATAGTCCACGACATATTTTTCTAACAAGCAACTACCATACATAGAAAATGTATTTGCTTACATAAAAGATTCAAAGGAAGTCTAATTTTTTATTTTCGTTTACTTTGGTTTTTCGATAGACATGTAGGTCAAATGGGCATCTCCAGCTATGGTCCTTGTCAACAGGAACGGTTGAAGCTGAACGATTTCTCGACGAAGAGGCAAGTATTTTGATTTTGACTTGATTGCTAGTTATTCCAATGTCAGACAGTATTGATTTAAACGTAAAGAGCAGTCACACATTTTAGTGTTATATATATGGTTTCTCACACCATCAGCGCGAAAGGATTATTATTTGAGTTTTACAACCTTGTATGATCCCAGTTGTCAATCTATTGTTTTATCTCACGTTGAATACTTTAGTTAGAATATTGGTGCGAGGTAATGGTACTGTAGCGTAAGAGCATTGGAATCAGCCAACACTTTTACTAGGCATGTAAAGTTTAGCGTAATGGTATACTAACAGTAATTATACTGGAGTTTTGTTTTGATGTCAATAAAAGTAACCCCCAGATTTTCTTTCCCCATACCGAAAGTACCTGTTAGTAATTTGTCAGTTCATAACATTGCGAATCAAGGAGCCTACATTACTATATGATCAATTAGAAGGGGCAAATACAATGATAAAAAATTGCACCAGAAATTAGTCAGACCAAGTGTCATGTGCAGTTTTTTTAGTGGCCGCGAAATCCAAGTCTTCCTTTCCTTTACCAAATTGATGAGTTTTACGTTTGCGACACAGATCAAAGCTGATAGTCATTTTAGATATGTTGCTGTCTTGCGGCGAAAAATTCTTTCAGATCTCCTTTTCATAACCGATGACGTAGGAACTCGCTCAATTTAGTACTGATGACGTATCGAACTGAGCATGAAAAAAGCGGTTGACCTTATTTCTTTGTACGCTTTCTCTCGAAACTGCCTGGGGACCGGTTGCGCGAGAATGCTCACGTGACAGGAATAGCCCATTGCATTTCACCACCATTGTATGAAATTTCGACCGGGTGAAAGTATCTGAACTGTTCTTTTGTTTTTCAATGTATATTGTTGGGTTAATACCCAATGCTAATGCCAACGTAAGTTAGTTTTTGGCTTTTGAAATAAAAGGTGTGCCAAATAAGTCTTTTGAAATGGGTACCAAAGCCCAAATATAAAGATGGTGAGCTACGGCTGGGGAAAAAGGAAGATAATGTAAAATAAGTTAAATGTTTTAAATCCTTAAAATTCACATTTTTCCTTTTTTCTACCTGAAACTACAGAAACCCTCTGACTTTTATTGTTTCAGTAACAGCAAGGTGAAGTAAGATTAATACAAATGATTTGCTTCAAATTTTAGCATGGAAATTTTTGTCACCCCTCAGGTTGGGACTTCCCGGTTATTTTTTGCTGCAATATAATGACTTTCCACTCTTTTTTCATAGACGAAGTCACAAAAATGGTAAAAAAATCTTGGTCTAGAAAGGATTTAATTATGTTTAAGATAGAGGGAATTAATGGAATCTGTATGGTTTGTGTTGCCGATGTAGCGGTAAATTATGATTTTGATGAACGGGGATTTTTAGTACACTTCCTTTTTTGAGGAAAGGACTGCAGTCATCTTTCAGACATATGACATCATTGCATATTCCACTATAGAAGCTATCATTTACTTGGCTCTACCATTCGAGTAAAATGCCAAAAGGCAGTGGAGCTGACTATTATGCAGTAACACCAAGTGCTTGTTTTTTAACAGGGTGTATTCTGCAGGGTCTTAATTCTACTATTATTTTCTTTTTCTTTATTATTTGCCATTATTTTTTATAATAACTAATCAGTCATTATCTTACGGCAGCTAGTGAGTGTGGAGTCAAAATTCATTGGGTTAAAGATAGATGCAAAATCTCACGGCCCCTTTGTTAATACCGCACTATTGGCATCTTTTACCTTGAAATTTCAGATCGAAAGTGTTTTGCTCTGATGTAATGGATTAAAGACTGTGACCATAAGAGAATCCAAGCTTTTGAATTATGGAGCTATCGCAGGCTTCTTTGTGTTAAATGGGTAGAACTGTGTACAAACGAATGGATTATTAGCAAACCTCTTGGAAGGAAACCATGTCTCTACATTATATTAATAAACAGAAACTCTCTTTCGTTGAACATGTAATTAGAAATAAGGGACTTGGATATGATCTTCTCACTGGAATGGTATTTGGAAAATGAAAACGTGGAAGACCCAAATGAGATTTGAGGTCAGCATAAAGAACATAGCTGGAATCAGTATTGCTAGAGCAGTCAAAGAGGCAGAAGACAGAGAAAATTGGCGGAGATTCTGTAGGGGTGCTACGGCAGATCGTACCAACGATCTAACCTGTGATGATGATGATGATGATGATTATAATAGATTTTCATAAAAGGTTACAAACAGGGAAACACGTTTGTATTTTGAAAGGGCAGCTGAGAGTGATAGGTTAATTGACTGGACTTGCTATTTTTACTAAATACTAAAAATGTTAAACCAGTTTTGAACTTTTCGGACTTTACTCAGTGTTTGTCCATAAAAATCTTGTCATGTCACCGAGAGGCGCGAATTCTTTAATTTTTACTCGTAATCAAAGTACATGCTTTAAAATAGGTTTTCAAAAATCTGTAATAGAGTAAAACAATGTAGAAATATGTTTCGAACTTGATTATGTCAATCTTGCCCCTGTCTCTACTGCAGGAAATTTCACCCACTGACCACTAAACAACGATTTTCAAACCTGAAATATCTCGTCTCAAAAAATAACGAGAGCAGGGAAAATTGTGAAAAAAATATTTTTGTAAAAATGTGAAATTTTGAAGGAAAATGAGTGAAAAAAATTTACGGGTTAATTTTTCAGTGTTGTTTTTCGAATGCGTGAAACATCCGGCCATTTATGAATTTTCTATTTCAAGCTCTGCGTTTGCAGTTTGAATCAGTTAACATTTATTTACTTGACATTTTCTTACAGACTTAAATTTTTATTTCTAAGTTGCTACCTCGGTCGATAGGTAAATTAGTGGATTTAATACAACAATTTTTTATTGCAAATATTAGATTTCAGCCATGAAATGCCCCCCATCTTCTTCTGTCGCTGTACTGGGGACAGTTTCTGGACGAGTCATCGTTATCGATGTTGCGGTAGATAAAGGAGATCTTAAACCCGTGTTATCAATTAATCTACATGAAGGCCCTGTTAAGGTGTTAAGGTATGGAGATTCACTTGTACTTCTAATAAATGTTATTTTGCTATCTCGTTGACTTGCTAATTGAAGTATTTCACTTGAAGTAGGGTGGGTCATTCAACGGTGTACAGGGTCCTTAGCCCCATCAACAACCTTTCAGAAGTAAAATTTGAAATATCTTTTGCGGAAAGTTCGAGTCCTTGAGTTTGGAAAGAGAAGAAGATTTTGCTTCCAGCAGATCCTTCTTCCTGTACATAGTATACACATTAGGGAAATATATTTTAAGGAATCAGTTTCTTTACCTTTGTATTTGTAGTTATTCATGAATTAAATGTTCGATTTAATTTTGATTATTTATGCAATTTATTCTCTGTGATTACATGCTAATTTCGGGATGATGCAGCGTACAGCATTTTGTCTTGTAAAACTCTAGTTTTCTTCTTTTAGCCTAGTTAACAGCAAACGCTTTAGGTTTCTATGTAAGTTTACCCTGTTTTCATCACAGCTGTGTATTTCAAGAGCAGTTCGGAATAGTTTAATTGAGCTTTTCAGTTGGACACTTATATCCACTTTCTTACTTAGTTAAGAAAGTCAGTAAGATAAAACGGGGTGAATATCAATATTTTTACTTATATTATACATGCATTAAAAAAATGTATGTTGAAACATGGTTGATGTAATTTTTTTTTGTTTCTTAAGTTTTGACAACACTGGTCATATATTGGTTTCCGGTTCGAACGATGGCCACCTGTACTTTTTGGAAAGCAAAATAACTACAAAGTACAGGGTTCTTGGACACAAAGGTGTGTTTTGTTTTTTAAATTTTAATTTTTCCTGTCATGAATTCCCTCGTTTAATATCTCCATACACCCATTTATCTGTCATCAGCCATCAATTATTCTACCAGAAAATATATTTGTAGCAGAATACTTACTTCATGGGATCCAATACATTTCACATGTTTAAATATTCGTTTAATAGTTAAAGGAGTATTGGCGTTTTGATCTACAGGCTGGAAGTATAATGTTTTTTACTTGTTTGAGTTGTTATGACAAAAAAAGGATGGCGAGAACCAATAACATGGGGCTGGATTCCACGATCCAGAGGGTGAGAATCATATTTTCTACTCACTGAGTCAGCTGGCAGATCAGAAATTTAACAATTCTTATTGTTATTATATGTTGAAACAATGGATGGAAGATAAATGTCAACAATGATGACGACGAAGCAAATGACTAACACTTAGCTTTTCTTGACCTGCGACTCACCACAGGTAATAGTAGTAGTCAACCACTGATTCCATCATTGTCTCCGTGTACGTATCCATGCATTTATGCAACCATTAATACATCAGTGTATTAATCCATTTACCTTACCGTCCATCCATCCATTCATCTACACATTCATTAATCAATCCATTCATGCATCCACGGATCCATCCATGTATCCATCAATGCAGTCCTGCATCCATCCATTCATCGATGTAAGTATCCATTCATCCATGTAAGTATCCACCCACCCATACAAGCATATATCCACGAATCCATCCGTTCATCCAGCGATACAAGGATCGATCCATCCATCCATGTATCCATCCATACAGCCCTGCATCCATCAATTCATCCAGGTAAGTATCTACCAACCCATGTAAGCATCTATTCATGAATCCATCCGTGCATCCAGCAATACAAGAATGGATCCGTCCATGTATCCATCCATCCATGCATTCATCCATCCATGCATTCATCCATCCATGCTTTCACCCACCCATCCATTCATCTACCCTTAAACCAGCCCTTGCATCATCCCTGTATACACGCATTTATCGACAATCAAGCATCTTACATTTCTTTTTGTTTTTGTTGTAGACATATATGGAGAAGTTCGCTGCATCACATGTTTCAACACACGAGAAAATCGTGATGTTGGGCCATGGCGCGTTGTTGTGGGAATTTTTTCTTCAGACGATAATTTTGGATGTAGCCATCTTATTGATTTCTTTTTACCATCAAATATTTTGGATTGTAAGTATATATTAGAATTATATCATTTCTTCAATCATTCATCAATCAATATTTAATACGTTCTTGCATTACAATCGTATACATACACATATGATCGGATGAAAGTAACATATCTTGCTTTAGTCATTTGCAGGCATTATTGAACAAATTGTAAAAGAAACAAGGTAATATTAGCCTGTTTTTTGGCTTCGATAAAACGGGGTGAATATCAATATTTTTACTTATATTATACATGCATTAGAAACAAGGTAGTAGTGGCCTGTTCTTTGGCTTCGATGCTCATTACCAGACATAACTATCACAATAATGGTTAAATACCAAAGTGATACCATGTACTTTCAGAAGGTAATTCTATTGCTTGGGGTACTTCAATACTTGATTCTTTCACGGAAAATTTTTTTTGTTGGATTTTGTGCTCAGCAGTTTTAACATATGCACAACTACTGGACAGTGTAAAAAGTGATGTCCTATGTTATAAACTCGGAGCATTTATTGGCTTTTCGGCTAAAACACAATTTTTGTTGTCGTCTACGATAGTCCAACCTGTGAATTAAACCGAAATCACAATCTGATTTGATCCGCCCCCCATAGCTCTGGGATCTCTATGCATCTTATGTTAAATTCATTTCAGATTTAAGGTCTGCGTCTTTAGAACAGACCAACGCAGCACCCTTGTTCGGCCTCTGTTGATCACCTTAATGGTGATATGAAAAACATCGCCCATTTTCTGCATGGGGCGGAAAACTATCCCCACTCTATCATTTTAGCTTTCTTTTTGTCTGACTGAATTTTTTTTTCGATTTTGATCACTACCCTTGTTAACCCTTTCTTTGCTCCTGACTGCTAACTCAGTAGTCGTATAGAAGAAAACGTGTTACCTATGTTTAGCTTAGGACAAGCAAGTGCTCTGTGATCAAATGTCATCTTTCGTAGGTTTCTACTATCCAAAACGGGCTCATATGACCCTTTTTTAAATTCTGGCGGCTCTCCTGCCGTCGTATTATAGAAAACCCTAGTTTTTTTACCTGACTGCCGCTTTAATGGGCATATAACTAAATAAAATAGTCTTTGTTCAGCACAAGGTTACAATGTACCTGTGCAATAATTTTTTACTCTATAGGTTCCCCAGTCTGGGATTCCATTTGGACTAAATGCGCACACCAATCCCACTCCAACATGCTTAAAGCTTGGTTGTGTGGTTTTTATGTCACCAAATTTTTATTTATGAAATTCGAAGTCTGAATATGTGCGTGTGTGTCTGTGTTTTTGTTCCAAATGGAATTGTAAATCAGATAAGGTACAAAACTCAAAATTGGTATTACAGTATTTTGAAACCATGAGCTGAACATACACTGTTGTGATATGACCGGTGAAACAGCGGCCAGGTCCTGAAAAAAGGAATCAGGTTAGCAGATTTCTTAAGATAGAGACCCACAGTTAAAAAGAAAATTTGTGATAGCAATGCAGGAACCTTAAATTATGTTTTACGGTACTTAAAAGCACAGTGGTAAATATGGGCTATATTTTTTATCAGTATCACCGTCAAAAAACCTGATAACGGGCCGTGTGAGCACGTTACGTACAATCGCAAAAAAGGGATTCCACCAGGCAACCTACAAAGCTGAATTTTTTTGTCAGGGTGATGTCCACCTTCATGCTTAACATGGGCTATTATATTTTATAACCACCAGAGCAACCAGGGTTGTTCGAGAGCGAATTGAAGATCTTTGAGAAGAGGCTCATTCAGGCCCCTTATCAAATATATACAATCATATTTAACCAGGCAACCTAGGAAACTTAAATGTGTTATTAATTTACATTTCAGCCATATACATACACCATGTTTTCCTTAGATATTACGCTTACCAAAATGGAGGGTTTATTTGGTATGATCACTCGGGTGGGCACCAGGGATAAAGGCACAGATCACTGTGCGCCGTTTTTGAAAACAGAAATATATATAAATTGTATATTGGTATATTTTTACTTGCAAGGTAAAAACGATTACTAAAATTGCTCAGCGACTCTAAAATTTGGGCGGTTGACCAAGCGAGTATTTTTTGTGAGAGCAATGGTTTACTGTCAATTTATTCACTTAACTAGATATATACCGAGCAGCACAGAGTACTTTTTCTAGGTCACATTAAAAAGCTGTTATACTTATGGACGTTATTGCTTAATCACATAATCTCGGTGCAAGGGGCTTTTATTCGATTAAGCAAACAGTGCATTTCATGGGTAGCTTACCATGTTCACAAACCACAACAATAACAACACGAATAATTAATTAAGTATTTTTTGAAGGGGATGAGGTTGCTTCTTCGTCTTCTTCTTCATCCTGTTGTTTTTTTGAGGCACTTCTTAGTCCCTTACAAAGTTATTTATCACTAAGAGTGCCCTTCATCTATATTTCTTGATGAATTAGCAAGTAATCTTCATGGTCTTCTGTATTCAAATCACTTGGAATGCTCTCCTTTTTTAATCCACAAAAACCTTATCGTCACTGTTGTAACTGTCTTCCAGGCATCAGCTAATAAATGAATAGCATGTAGCATTGTAACAGACTTCATTACAGCGCCAGTGCTATTCATTTTACCTGAATCTATTAAAGTGACTATCCTTTTACATTAAAGGTGACCTGTATTTATGCTTGGTGTTTTGGATGATTCCCTGATCCAGTGTTTGTACAGTGAATGTGGTGTTGGGTGGCAGATTAACAAGCCCATCTTCTTAGTACAACATCAATATTGTGTGCAGTGCAGTTAAATAGTAAAAGACATTCCTTTTTATATTGTTGACCCATATCTTTGTTGAATTCCTGCAGCCACTCTTTAATACATATTGCAGTAATTTTGGGGTTTTTATTTGCTTTGAAACTCTACAGGGATCTCCTTTACGTCTCTGAAACATCTTTTAGGGATTGATTTCCTGATGACAAATAATATTCTCTAATCACTTACACTGTAGTTGTAACATTCCAGTGAATTTATTCTGTCTTTATTAATTTTGTGTCCTGCGGGTTTTTCGTACTTACACTTCGTTCCCCTCTCTGCTAGGGTACATAAAGCCCTCCTATTTCATCACAATTTTGAATATTTTCTGCACAGTGCCTTTTAAGAATGTCGGACCAAATGTTTTTGATCCAGTGGTTCGCCACAGTTTGGTCATGACTTTTCTTCTCTCCATGAGATTTTTTGAATGTTTTATCTCTTAATTGAGCGGTAGATCCAAGGTCTGCTGAAGATAACATTTCTTTGCCCACTTGTATTGCTTTAGCCAGACGTAATGGTCCTGACACTTGCACGCTCATATACCTTACCTGCACATTCCAGCGGAAAAAGGGAGCATCAAAATCTTCACGTGTTGCACATGAGCTTCGGTCCCTTTTTTCGTTTATTTTTTCGCTTTTTATTAATTTTGCAATAATTTCATCTCTCTTGGCTTTGATGCGTGAAGCCTGTGATTGTGAAATGTCGAACATTCTAGCCACTTGACTTTGAGACATTTTCGTATCAAGCTGTTGAACAAACTGATACTACTTGGTAAGATTTACATCTTTGCGGCTCCGTTATTTTGCCATTGTGAAGAAATGACTGTGCTGCATTCACGTATGACAAAAAAAATTGTAGAATTGTACATCTCCTTTCACTGGAATATTATCAAAGCAAATGTTCTCTGCATTCTACTTCCGGATATAAACCAGGTCACATATGCATCATGACGTCACGTTAAACGGATTCGCTACCTGGAATGACCTATCATTGTGCTCAGATGCCGTGTTCTGTTGCCATCAACGACGAAATTCTAAAATTAAGGTCAGGGTTTGGACGACACCTTTGCCTTAGTTTTAGAATTTTCTATGCAATTAAGCAATGTATGCGATTATGCGATATGGAATCAAGCGGATGATTTTGGTAATCAACGGAAGGCTTTGGTGAGTGTTTTTCTGGTTTAAGCGATTAATGGCATCGACCAATTTGAGACTTTGCTGGATATGCGCACATTCAGATGTATAAACGAGCGCTCAACAGCACAAAAGTGAAACAAAAAAAATTGCTATTATAGTGCCAAGAGTTAGGTTTGATAGCATATTGATGGGAGAAAAAAAGTACTTCAGTGGTTTTTCCCTTTTATTTATATTAAATTGTAGTGACAATTTTTTAGCCAAATTTGGCTAGTTATTTTGCAGTTCCTTATTATATCTATAATGTCTTGTGATAAGCGGAAAAATATTGACTATAGCCAGTTTTTGCCGCCATAAGCATTGTAATTGATACCAAGCTCAACGAGAAAGCTAATACCGTTGACTAAGTAGGTCAATGTAAAAATAGACCTTTTTTCATACTCCTACTAACGGATTTCCATTAATTAATTTCTTTGACGTATTTACTGTGAGATTTTGTAGTGTCTGTTTAAATCTGTCATCTTACTGAGAAGGCAAGGGTTTTTTTTCAATTTAGTGGTGCGTACAGAACATGAGGCTCCTATGTCAACAAGGGGCATGTTTTTATGGATAGTCTATAATACTGTTTGAAAGTTAAAACGATATGAAGCTTTTGTTCAAGGGTAAGGGCAAAGAGATAACTTTATCATTTTTCATTATATTGAGAACCCGACTTGCCTGTTGGCTGTAAACACTTGTTCACTCCCTCGGATCAGGCGAGTTACCCAAGTTTCTTTCTTTCTCCAGTCTGTTGGGTCCAGACGGCTGCTTCGCAATGTTCACTTGGTAACTGCACATTGTCTGTGAGCTGGTCGTTGTAAGTTAACCATGAACGAGGAACATACGAGTGCTCCCATTGTAGAACGTCACTAACCAGCTCATTTTTGCTTGGATACAGTGATCAGCATATCTTTTTCTTCGTTGTATGAATAGGGTTGCTACGAAGAACATACGTCTTCTTCAGGCCGACTACATATGGTACTGGTACAGAAGGCCTTCCATTACCATAATGCTGCACTACTGTTTTCAGACTACTTTTACCTGATTAAATGAAGAAACCGAATTTGCAAGATATATGCTGATAGCCTGTAGCTAAAAATAAACCATTTATGTTTATACAAAATGAAACATCATCTTCTATTCGAAAGAAAGGAAATAAGTTCGATTGCTTTTAGCGATAGAGAGATGTTATGGTTCTGCTCTATAGTAAGTTCCATTGTTGTAATCGTGAACCTAACAGCTTACCCTTCTTCTGTAAAACGACGTTTGATTTAATTTTTAGAGTTAAAACCAGAAGTATTTGTTAAACAAAAGTTACCAATAGGAATAATAATCTTCACGCTCACGCTATCACATGGACAAAGTAAAAGGCATTAATATCCTTTTTCCACCTTGCCATTCTGAAGTCCTATGTACCATGTTATTCACCACACATATGAAGGGCATTTTTTTGTCCTTGTCACCACGTTTGCCCCCCAAATAACCCTTATATGCTGTTATCAAGTTATAGATTATATTTTTCTTTCTTTGTAGACTTGTCAAATACTTAGCAGAAATAGTCTGAATGGTTAAAAAAACCTCTACAGGCCATTTTCTTTACAGTGCGAAAGAATATTCCAAGTACTTTTGTCACTGGCTAACAGTTTAATTACAAAATGAAAAACCGGATGCGTCACCAGTTTGATTTTACATAATTTCTGACTGTCCTGTTTTTAAATACATTTAAAAATTTTGATCAGGACCCCATGTGACAGCACTGATACACAATACCGACTGTCAGTGACTGAACAGCCTATAATCTGACTCAATATCTTTACTTTGTTAACAGACAAAAACACTGCACCAAACAACTTCTTTGTGGTTTTTGAGCTTGAAAATGAAATATATAAGAATATAAATATTACTA
Organism: Morbakka virulenta; assembly: GCA_003991215.1. Lineage (NCBI taxonomy): Eukaryota > Metazoa > Cnidaria > Cubozoa > Carybdeida > Carukiidae > Morbakka > Morbakka virulenta. The sequence continues at coordinate 3,538,459 of RDPX01000011.1, read as the reverse complement.
TTTTAATTAGAAAGATTTATGAGATTGATATAACTGAAATGAATTTTTGGGTCTGCTCTAAGTCGAGATTATTTTGATTTTATTTAAGGGTTTATGCTGATTACTGAAAAACTATACCTGATGGCCCGAGCAAAGCAAATTGCAGATTTGAAATCAGCACATCCGATTCCGTGTAAGACATGCAATTTCATCTGAGGGGGAGAATATGTCTTGCTTAGTGTAGTCCAACAACCAGTATACGCTCTGTGTGGTTTATCCAAAGGTCAGCTTTCGAAAGAGGGGCTTAACAGTGAGAGGTTCCACAGTTTTCCCTTCTTGGGTGTCAAGGTTCAAGAAACGAAGCACAACTTACATAAAATGAAGAATTGATAGGAAAGCCAGCAATCAAAATATTAAAACTTAAACATGAACGTCGAACATCATTAATTTTTGACAGAGGGTCATATATAAAGGTTATCATCTGGGTGGAGCTTTTCTGGCAACTGAAAGAAAGAGCCAACTACTGATTCCACAGAGAGTTGTACTGCAATAAATGCATTGCAAAACTCTATCCATTCTTTAATTTATTTACTTTTGTTAGTTACCCACCATTAGTTACCTACCTACTTCAGTATTTAGTAACAATGGTTTGACATTTTATATATAGAGTATATCAACATTTTCCTTTTTAGCGCCAACTGCTGCGTTTGCTGACAGTACGAAAATTCTACTGGACAGCTACTGCTGCAGACAGAACTATGTGCTCAAAAGTTCCGTTTATGATATAAGCCTAGTTTCAAAGAAAATCCTTTTTGGAATAATCCATCAGAGAAAACAAATGGCAAAATTCGTACTCCCAGAGCCAAAGGTAAGCCAATTTTTAATTATTTTTATTTATGGTTTAGCTCCCTTTTTTCTATGTCTTGTTATCCATTTCATTACAAGTTCTATAAAGTTCATATATTCACCGTATTTCAATACAAGGTAACAGATTGTAGTAAGGGCTAATTTGTTGATCATCAGCCCCCTATGCGATAGCTTCAGAGTTGAAGCCCAACCTCATATATTTTTTGCGTTAAAATTGAAATATTGTTGAGGTTACTTATGTTTCCAGAGATATAGATAAGATAGATGAAAGAAAGATAAAGCCAATAATATAAAAGGATGATTTGGAACAATTTGAATTCAATTTTATAACATGTAACCTTTAAACTGAGTGGTACTTGAAACCTTTTCAGTGTGAATCTCCTTATCACGGCTATTTACAGTACATCACAAACAAGAATTTACACAAAGCGGATTACTTGATAAAACAACGACGGTTTTTGAGGTTCTAGTCGTTTCAATTCGGAGAGTATTTCGGATGCTGTTAATGCTAATCAGGGAGAATGAATATTGTCCAAAATAGAAGACAGTGACATTCATTACTGATTCTGTCATTTATTTTTTTCTCGACCATACATTTATTAAGCAATTTTCTAAGCATCCCATTTACCCTGTAATGAAATGGTCCTTTCTTCCTTGTCATCTCCCTCCCTCTCTCCCTTTCTCCTTCTCTCCCTTTCGCCCTCTCTCCCTTTCTCCTTTTCTCCCTCTCTCCCTCTCTCCCTCTCTCCCTCTCTCCCTCTCTCCCTTTCTCGCTCTCTCCCTTTCTCGCTCTCCCCCCTCTCTCTTTCCCTCTCTCTTCCTCTCCCTCCCTCTCTCTAACTTTTATGAAAGCGATAGTAAATTCAGTAAAACGTATCTCGCTAGTTTTAATTTTTCTTAGGAATAGGTGTTGATAGAGTAGGTACAATAAAACTTCTGTCTATAACAATTATTTTTTTCATGAATAAAAATAGCATGCTTCTGCTGTTGAGTATGCATCCTGCGGCTTTTATTCTTAACACTTCTGTGTCTTTAATTAACCTTGGTCCTTAGCACAAAGGTCCATTTCTTTAAAGAATCTGCCTTTAAATTCTCTTTCCTCTACCGTTTGAGTTTCAGAGTTTTGTTAAACAGACCAAGAAGGCAGACTAACTACTGTTGAGGAAAGAAGCACAATGCTGCCGGTATACTTGTTGGGATGCCAAGACGTTAAAGATTTTAAAATGTTATTATTCTAAAATAGCCTCGATCTATTTCTTGGAAATGCTCAAAGATACTGAAAATGATTTCATTATAAAATATTGTCTTTTAACACTGATGCTTTTTATTCTAATTAATTAATTACTTTCATATCATAATAAAAGAAGGTTACAAACTGATCGAAGAAAAAAACACATTGATGTAGTATTGTATGTAAATCCGCTGATTTTAGTTGCCAATTTTACAGTTATAAAACGTATTGTGAGCTTTTGTTACAGAAGACATATTTAGAGTTGATCGGTCACGTAATTTACCGGAGAAATCCATGTTGAGGTTGAAAACGTCGACTGGTTGGCTTTGAAATTTATGATTGGAGACCAGCTTGCTGTTTCGTTTCAGTACTATTAACAATCAGACTAGATAACGCACGCATTAATTAACTGTAGGGAAAATGAAACAAGTAAATTGGTTAAAATAGTGGGTACAGGAGAACACGGACCGTTATCCACCGGAAAGCCTGAAAAAGTACTCTCTTCTTCTTGTAGCCAACTATGAAAGTATACGAAATATGAAAGTTACGAAGGTACTTTTAGCGCTCGTATATTAATTACCATTTTTTCTTAATTGAGTAAAATTTGATTCCATATTAACGTTCCATTGAATTTCAGGCCCAAGAATTAGCTGCAAATACTATTTTAGATCCAGTTTCAACTCATACAGGACATGGAATAACAGGGGGTTGTTTGGCGATATCGTGTCACTGCAAATGGCTTGCCAGTGGTGCCGCTGATGGGAAAGTCATCGTCAGAAACGTGGATGGGCCTGTAAGTTTTGATTATCTAATGTTGCAATGCAAAATNCTTGTAGCCAACTATGAAAGTATTTCTGGTCAGGGCGGTGCAGTGAGTTACGAAGGTACTTTTAGCGCTCGTATATTAATTACCATTTTTTCTTAATTGAGTAAAATTTGATTCCATATTAACGTTCCATTGAATTTCAGGCCCAAGAATTAGCTGCAAATACTATTTTAGATCCAGTTTCAACTCATACAGGACATGGAATAACAGGGGGTTGTTTGGCGATATCGTGTCACTGCAAATGGCTTGCCAGTGGTGCCGCTGATGGGAAAGTCATCGTCAGAAACGTGGATGGGCCTGTAAGTTTTGATTATCTAATGTTGCAATGCAAAATTTCTTTGGATATCATGCCGTTATGTGTGTCGGACTTTTCCCCAAAACTTGAACAAACTTTGAAAAAGATTTTGAATGGGTTTTGTTAACTTTAATGTTTTCGAATCAAACCTGTCGGAAAAGAGTTCTTTTTCTTCAATTTTTTGTCTTCCTCTCTCTTGACCTTCAAGCGTTTTCTACTCTTTGTGGGATCACTGGCGGTTTGTAATTGCCTCCAGTTCAATCTGTTAAGCGCATCTATCGCCAGTTGCAGCAGCGAGCCATGTACCATTCTTAAGAACTACTATCTATTGCATTTTAGGTTTCCCCATTTTCTTCTTTCCGAGTACTTCCATTCCATCCGTCAAGTGTTTTGAAAAACTGAAATCATTTCTTTGTTTTCGATGTTTAATCATCCCAATGTGGCCTTCCTAAATCGTCGTACCATAAATCTAACATTATCTCTGCTCTGATGTAATCATTATTCACATAATGTCTTAGGTTGTGGACATATGGGGTGTCTGTACATCTTGCCAGAGGCAACGCTGAATTGCAACAGAAAGCCATTTTTTACCCACAAGATTGAATCTGGATTATGCTCCAACTCTCTTCCTTGTCAATTGGAAAAAACGGTCTAACAATCAAACAAAACAGATACACAAAAACAAGAAAAAATATTACATTTTACATTGAAGGAATGACTTAAGTCCTTTTCATGAAGTAAAATCGCAGCAAAATCCTTCAGGTCATTTTTTAACAATTTTTTGGTAAAAAAGCTAGATCTTTTTTTGTATTGCTTCCTGTAAGAATTAAAGGGTGAGCAGTTCCAAGTGATTTTCATTTGGCAAACAGATATTTCTGGTTTATAATTCAACTTCATATTAAGTGGAAGCAAGAAATAAAACTAATGCCAATGTTTCTTTTCTTATAAGTCATATTTGGAAAACCAGTCCTGAGTTTAATGGAAGTGACGGAGGAAAGGCGTTACAATAGTTATACCTTTAAGCTTATATCGAGAGCATATTCGCAGCCAAAAGGGTTTGAAGCATATGCTAGTTGGTTAGTACATAGGTAGTTATTTATTATATAAAAGATACTTTGTACTGTGGAGAGTAAAAAAAATTCACAATTTTTTACTAAGGCAAGTATTTGAAATGACAACAAGCGTAAGGGGAGGTGGAATATATTTTCAAATGATCTGGTTTTGATTAAAAGCAAGGGCTTAAATGCAGACTTTTGTCAGTAACTGCACTCCATCATCCAACTCATTAGGTCTACCTCATTTGTGAGCCCTGGTCTTTCATGATTGCCTAAAAAGTAGCTTTGCTTACACCTGTGTGCCACGCATCACATTACGGATATATATAAAATTTGACTTCCTTTGAACCATAACGGGTAGTCATAAATTTGGCCACATTCAGAACGATCCTATTGGATATTTGGATTTAGGAGGGAAATTCTTGGTGGGCATTGCTAATAACATATATTAAAGGCATAGATCCTTGTGTGGTTTGCAATTTTGACTGTCTGGCTTTCACTCCTATGCAAGAATATTCCAAGGAAAACCAGTGCTTTTACCAACTTTGAGAAAGCTCACCTCATTTTGTGAATGGCTAAAGAAGACCAAAAGGATCGTTGAAACAAACCCTGCCACTTTTTATAATTGGCCATTTAAAACAATTGAAAACCATATACTAATTTTTTTCAACAAGGAGGTGATGAAAATTGAACATGAATTTCGTCCAATGCTCGTAAATAGAAGGGAGAAGTCTGCCAATTACTACGAATTGTTTTAACTCGAAAATTTCACTGCTTTCCCTGTTCAGCAGTAGATGCTGTGCTATAACTGAATCACAATAAAGAATGTTGCTTACCCTCTGTCACTGTCTTTTTGATTGAATGCAATGAACACACCGTTTTTCTCTGTAAACACTAGGCACGTGCTGTTTTATTCTAGTGACCATCTGAAGTACATACTACCTTCATACCTGGCATCTCACCAGTACTTGAACTCGTAAGCAACCATATTGAAGTTTGTGGCAAGCAAGGTATCCTTTCTAGATGAAGGAAGAACTTTTCGCCAAGTGAAAACTGTTTTGGGTGGAGTAGCACGATAGCATTCGGAAGCCGCCCTGATATTTTGTTTTTGAATTTAGTAAAAACAGGCATAGTTTGAGGTATATAGGGGACTTCTGGGGTGCGGTTGCTTTATTTTATAGATAAGATTACATTAACGTAATGAAACATTTGCATGATATAAAGTTTAGCTTTTGTAAAACAGTTCAACGATGAAAGTTTAACTAACTTTTTCCCTATCCCTCTTAGAACGAAATGATCGAAGTTCAGGCACATAACTTTCGAAATGGTGGCTTATCCGTACTTTGCTTTTCCGGGGATTCACAGTTACTCATAACCGCTGATTTGGATGGGTTTATTTCATGCTGGAAATGGGCTTATACCCCCTTTGGCAAGAGTAAAGTAACAGCTGCAATTGATGCAGGAAGGTCAAGAGTTTCATTGCTTCATGGAATAAAGAAAGAAGAAGACATGGCACTTACTGGATTACCGGAGATTGATTTACTTGGTACGAATGGTCATTTTAGTTTTTCATTGGTGTGTCGAGATAGTTAAGGCATTTTACATTCTCTTAAAATTGATTTTTAGCCATGCGGGATAACAATCTTTAATTAAATATGTAGATAAAAAAGGGCTAACCACCACGATTGCATCCTAAACAAAAGAATTAGTCATATCAAATAATGATGAAAAGAAAAGAAAAGGAACTTCGTAACATGGAAAAGTAACGAATACTGAGAGAGGAAGTAGTTCATGTATGGGTAATGAATAAACTTGTGAGTGAGACCTGTGGTGATTGGAGTGCTAGGAGTCATTTCAGACAAGTTTGAAACACACACGAAGAAGTCAGATGTATGGATTGCAATGAGAATTATTCAGAAAACTACAGCCTTAAAATGGTAAGGATATGGCATAAAGTATTGCCCCTTTAGATGGAATGAAGGAGGAACTTTGAAGCCCTTGGTTACTTGTTAGCCGCTTTCATGGACAGAAGGAACAAAAATGTTACTAGACACATTTTTTGTCTGGTATTTACATAAATGATAGTATTAATAATAATAATTTTTTTTTTAAACTTCACATGGTTTTATTTGTAAATTAACGATCTAGAAAATTTACAATGAAATTGATCTACTCAATACAGGTTGCAACACAACTAAGCTGTCACTGGATCCAGAGGACTGGAAATATCACAATGAAGCCTAGTTGTGGTACATCCTCTATAGTGATACTCTCCATTTGGGCATATCACTGAGAGACGATGTATCAGCTGGTTACCAGATTAATAATTCTGGGTTTGTCCATTCTTTGTTTCTCATACAGAAAATAAAGTATGATGTCCGTATACAAATGTTTATCGATCTTTTGATGATAAATTTAACAGTTTCGTCATTGAGATCGAGGGACTTTAATTTTGAAACAATCAAGCTATTTTTCCCAAACACACCTAGAGTTCCGAGGCTCAAGTTTACATAATAAACTTTAAATCTTCTTGATAAATCGGATAATAACTGTTCGTAGCGTTGATTTTTACGGTCGAAGTTACTTTCTATATTGGTTTCAAATCCAGCTGTAAGTTCTAATATTAGTAACTTGTCACCTTTCACTATAACAAGATCTGGTCTTTGGGCATCACCTGTTATTATAGACGGGTTGGGGTAGCCGTCAATATCAACATACGCTTGTAAACCTTGAGATGTAACGGTTTTATAAATGTGGA
>RDPX01000011.1:3418179-3505088 GCA_003991215.1 Morbakka virulenta | reverse complement strand
GCTGTTGAGATAGGGTGGGACAAAAGTGTCATGACTACCAAGCAATTGGAACACAATCGTCCGGACATTGTAGTTATTGACAAAGTACCAAAGATGTGGACCATCATAGATTTTTCAGTACCCTGAAAAAAGAATGTGATTGATAAGGACTTGGAAGTAAGACGAATGGATGGTGTAAGAACTAATGTTGTCCAAGTTTTAGTAGGTGCACTGGGAGGTGTGCAAGAGGGTTGGAAAGATACCTAAAAGAGCTAGAGATACCAGATGTGTTAGGTGGTCTTCAAACCTCTGCTATTGAGCCTTCCAGTGCTTCAAACCTATTTTTCAACTCTACTGTGAGTTGCTTTTGGATTTCTTTTTGTTTCAAAAGTGCAGTGTTGAATGTTTCCCTTCTGCTGGTGTTCTTGAGTTTGTGTCTTGAAACCTAAGCGTCACTGTACCGACCACAAGGTTATGGTCAGTTCCAGCATCTGCACCCCTCATGGCTCGCACATCAGCGAGAGACCTCCTGTATCTGCCATTGATGATAAAGTGATCAATTTGGTTTTTGTCTCTGTTGTTTGGTGAGATCCATGTGTATTTGTGAATGTTTTTGTGTTTGAAGCATGTGCCTCCAATCACAAGGTCGTTTTCTTCACATAACTCAATTAGTCTTTCACCATTCTTATTCGTGACGCCTAAGCCTTCTTTCCCTAAAACTTTCTCATGGTTTTTGTTGTTACAACCCACTTTGGCATTTGCGTCTCCCATAACGATCAACATGTCATGCTTCGGTGTTGACTCAATCTCATTCTGTAGTTATCCTTCATTCACTGGATTCCACTTGATTAGGCATTTCCTAGTCTCAGGGCTCAACATGATTCCTACACCTCTATGATGTTGTTTATCTGACCCAGAATACAGTACAGACTCTCCAGTGTTGACCTTTACTTTTCCGAAACCAGTCCATCTTGCTTCGCTTATGCTTACTATCTGTAGATGGTATTTCCTAATTTCTCTTGCAATTATTGCAGTTTTCCCGGTAGCGTACATAGTTCTTACATTCCAACATCCTACATGTATGTATCTTTTTGGTATTAGAAGTGATCTCATGCATGTTGTTCTCAGGTTGGAGACTTCTTGTAGGCTTTCGCCCCCAGCCGTCATATGCGTGTCTTCCCATCTGAGATCATTATCTTCAGGGGTTTCACACGACATGGTTCTGTGACCATAGGTAGTTTTGTTTGCTGTCCAATTTGCCGTAATCGGTGGTTGTTTTACGGGAGGGGGTGATTGGCCCCTTGCCCATCCCTCCTCCTTTCTCATCCAGGCGTGGGACCGGCCATGGCGAAGTTATCATCCATGTGTAGACGATGGTTAACCTTTCTGTCTTGTCCGAATTAGTAACCCTGAGTAGCCTCCCTCATGAGTATCGACATCGGTATGAGAGCAGTCACAAAGAGGAGAGGATATAAAGAATCTCTTTGGAGAATCCCTCTTTTGATGTCTACCTCGGCAATCTTTTCCCCGAGATATTCTAGCTCAGTGTTCCAAGACTGCATATTGTTTCTTATCAGTTCAATCACATTTTTTGCAATTCCAGTTATCTCCATTGTTTTCAAGATCTATGAGTGTGGTAGCATGTCATGTGCTTTCTGATAGTCGATCCAACATACAGCTGGATTAGTGCTTCACTTCTTTGAGTCACGTGGAGTTGCCTTGTTCAGCATAAGGTGGTCCTTGGTGCCCCTTGAATACCTGATACAGCCTTTCTGTTCTTCCCCAATAATATCCTGATCAGACAGGTGTTCATACAACTTATCAGCGAGGATACCTGTCAACGCTTTCCACATGCGCAGTAAGCATGTGATAGGTCGGTAATTTCCAGGCTGTTTCCCTTTAGCTGGGACCTTCATAATCAAAGCTGTTCTCCCCGATGTCATCCATTTAAGGACATTCCCATCTTCCAAGCACTTACGTAGATGTGTTTCCATCAGCGTATGCAGGCTCGTCAAGTTCTTTTTTTCCCAAAATTCCTGTACTCCATCTTGGCCCGGAGACTTCCAGTTGGGTGCTTTTCCTATCATCTTCTTAACATCATACTCAGTGATACTCAAATCTCCTTGCCTTTCCACATGCTCCAGTTTATCTAGTACTCTGCTCATCCATAAATGAACTATTCACGCCGTTTGGGTATCTATGTCTTTGTGAGTTCATCATAAAAAAATATGAGTGGTGCTTTTTCTGTTGGGGTTTTTTCCTACCTTATCCATTTTTCTGTAGGGGTTGGCTGCCTTAGCCTTTTACCGTCCAAGGTCTGCAAGGCCGCAGTATCGTAACCCTGATAGGAAAGGCTAAGTGGGTGCAGTGCCTTGCCCAAGGGAAGCCCACGACTATGCAGGGCAGGGGCGTCTATCCGCCCGAGGTCTACATGACCCGCATACCCGAGTTATTATTATTAGTAGTAAAATTATTATTATTATTATTATCATTATTATTATTATTATTATCATCATCATCATATTCTTTTAGTGTTAATTTGAATATAGTGAACTGCAATTTTTTTTGTGATGCAGGATTCCATTTATCGGATAAAAACAAGTTTCAACAAACAATTTGATGAAGTGTTTCGTGCCAAGGAAATAGAGGTTAAGCGTATACTAGAAAGAAACATACGGATAAGGAAAATTCTTAATGATTTGGACTTGGATGAAGAAATTTTTGAGCCAGTTTGGAGTACCGATGAAAAGCCTGAGCTCCTATTTGAAGTCAAAGATGAAGAAATCATAGTTGAGAAATATGTGTCAGAAGAAGAGAGGAAAAGACTGGAGGAAGAAGCCAAAAAGGAAGAGGGTAAATATTTTGATATTTGGCGCTTTTTGCAATGATCACCATGAACATTTCATTTCAGAATTATGATATACACAAAAGTGTATATTGGTACTTATACCGGCACACACACATATACATATTTGTTTACATATTCTCAGAATAGACAAAAAATAACAAATTTATGTAGCTTTTACTACAAGTGAACTTTACCAATTTTTACAACAGCCGTCGTTCCGAAATAAAAAAAAAAGACATAACATGTGAATTGGGCCGCCACTTTTGTGAAACTTCTTGTGACCTTAAAAATAATTTAGAAATTTGTGTTCTACTAAATTATTTGCCTAGGGACATTGCTGCGTGTAACTATTAAAGAAATAAGTGAATTTTCCACCGTCGGTCCTGATGGTATGAGCTGTAGTTCGAGTGAATATGGTCGAACGTGTTTTAGTTTATTTAAAAATTAATCATTTTGAAATTTTTACTTACGTGTTATCCTTTTAGCCATTTTTTATTATTGGTATTATTAGTATTATTATCTTCACCATTTTGAAGGGGAGACATGTTGACAGCAGTGTTTATTATATTGTAAACAACTGAATTGTATCATCCTCCATAAAGATAGAAATAATGATAATCGTTATAAGTATACTTATTACTGCTTGTTTTTTTTGTTTCTATTTTTCTGGTTTTAGGAGTCTTTGCTTTTGTCGTTGTTGTTGTCATTTAATCAGAGCCTCGTTTTCAACATGCTTTAATTCGGAATCCGTTTTCTTTTCTATTTTCCTTCCAATCTTATTTGACTGATGAAGTAACAATGTTACAAAGTTTTTTAATGTTGCTTATTGTTATTGTTTTTCCTTTGTTAAGAAATACAAATACAAAGATAATAAATATATAAATGTATGTATAGCGTTGCAGTTTTTTTTCTGTGGTCACTTCTCGAATATAGAGTCGTACAATTTATTCCTGTTTATAAGGATGGAAATGGAAGCTGTTTTTAATATACGACGATCTTAACCATACTAGTGGGTTGTACTCTGTAGTGAAATAGCACAAAGATTAAAGAACCACAATGTTATAGCGGTGTAGCGCAGGTTCGGAAAGAAAAGAAAAGTTCCGTAGAAACGGAGAGGTTATGGACTTAATTCTTTAAAGATTTAAAATTTTTTCACAGTCACTAGTCGACATCAGGAAAGGTGTTTTGTCATGACGTTTCCTAGAACTCCAATGAAAGTTCCGTTCGGCAGTACTTTACAGTTCTGGCATTATTGGAAAAGGATGTTAAGAAAAATGATTTTCAGAATGTATAGCAAAATCATAGTCTAATACCATTACAAGTAATAAAACTTAACGCGGTTTTTTTATCTTTTCAGAACGTCGACTTGCAGAAATGGCTGACAACATACGTGATCGGGCGCTAGATATGATGATGGCAGGCCGACTGGAAACCAACATAGAAGAAGAATTAAAAAAAGAACTTCCAAAGCCAGACTTTATGGCAAAACCCGCAGAAGAGTGGTCTGAAGAGGAACAAAAACAAGCAGCAGAATTCGTAAAAAAGGAAAAGAAGGTAAATAATTTCGCTGCTGGCTACATTAGTAAGTATTGTCGTAAATAAACATTTAAAAAAAGATTAACAAAGTTTACAAATTGTTATTTCCTTCTAGACCAGAGACAATGAGGTAAAGCAGCAAGGATTGGTGATTATGGACCGATCAGCTCTTAAGCAGTTGATTTAATTTTTTGAAATGTCTACCTGTAGTCCAGATGTAGTGATGCGGAGGAGTAAATTACAAAACCACCAAGATACCATATATCATGTACATGAAAAACAAAAACAGGAATTAAAAAATCACCAAAAGTATACATAAAAAGAAATGTCAAAACCCATTTGGAGCTTGTTGTTATTTCATCAAAATTTTTAGTGTTAAACTTAAATCTTTGGAGTAATATGTGAGACATCCTTATTTAACTATGTGTTGTCAACATTGGATTAATATGTTGAAACGGTATGTTATTAATATGTGAAAAGCACTGTAGAGGCACAGGAAAACTATAGGGGGCAATTAATATACATTTTGCACGAGCAAGGGAGCTCTTCTATGTAATTTAGCGGACTAATATCAGTTGCTTGCAACAGGAAATAACCAAAGAAGGGCCAATTTTACTTTTGTCGGTACTTATAGTTGGGTCCAAAAAGATCAGACTTTAGGTCCCACAGACAAGCAGACACCTAAATGTCGACAAAAAGACAAGAAAGAAGACGGTGAAAGTGAAATGTAAAGAAAATGTATAACTTGTAAATGAAACTGCCTTTTTTAGAATCTATAAACCAAGAAAGACATGGCACGATGTTCTGAAGGATGACATCTCTGGCTGGGGCATTGGTTCAAGTGACCCCATAAATAGAGCCACCTGGAAATCTAGTGTGAGATATGCCATGCGTGCAGCTAGCCAGACATCTGGAGGGAAGCCCCNGACAAGCAGACACCTAAATGTCGACAAAAAGACAAGAAAGAAGACGGTGAAAGTGAAATGTAAAGAAAATGTATAACTTGTAAATGAAACTGCCTTTTTTAGAATCTATAAACCAAGAAAGACATGGCACGATGTTCTGAAGGATGACATCTCTGGCTGGGGCATTGGTTCAAGTGACCCCATAAATAGAGCCACCTGGAAATCTAGTGTGAGATATGCCATGCGTGCAGCTAGCCAGACATCTGGAGGGAAGCCCACCATCATGGAGGATGCTTCCAGACCTGCACGATAATAAAAAAGAACGATGTATGTATATGTATATGGCTGAGTAAATTAACTACAGGATTAACTACAGAAAAAGTGTTCCACGTGAATAAAATAATTCTAGCGTTTTTCTTTCACTTTTTTATCTCATTTTCAATTTTGATACATTATGTAACTTATTTTGAAAGTGACAAGGCAATTTAATCTTTGTTGCCTTGGGGTATATAATGAATGATAGCGCCCATTGGTGCCAACACAATTTCTCATTGTGATCTTTTAATTAGCAGAAAGTCTAATTGATTTTACTGCTGTATTCTTTCAGCTCAATGAAGAAAGAGATAAATTTAGAAAGACACTCGAAGCTGAGCTTCGTAAACTGCAGCTGGCCGGAAGCGAAAGCATGGCAAATTTTGATGAGAGATTGCAACAGCTGTTTCAAAGAAAAGTGAAAGTTTCAATCGTTATTTGCCAGGTGAGATTTACTTACATTTTTTGACATCTTAAAAGTAACAGAAAATTATCACTTGGGGTCTTGTTCATTATATAGTGAAATGATATGGTTGAGAGTATCTGTTAGTAAGATCACCTGCCAGGAAAGAATATCCATAGGTGCAATTAACAGAATTTATTTTTATATTAACCTGGTTAACACAGGTTAAAAGCTGCCTGTGACTAAGGACTAGCACTCTTTAAATCTTATTCCTGAAATAACGTCGGGTTTTTTTTGCTTTCTTCCCAACTTTTTTGCTCCCCGAATGGTGGAAAAGATATCACTGGTACATGGAAAGATTTTTGTTACGTTGTCTCTCTTCTCATATTTTTACTTTCTTTTTAAGTTGTACATATTTTTATTGTGTGGAATGCCTTTAGGACCTTAATATTTGCAACAACAATATAAAAGATTGACGGTACGGAGAAAAAATAGAAAATGGTTGGATGCATTCATTTTTCATGTTCATTGGCTGTTCATTACAATGCAGAGTCAAAGACTCTTAGAGGGAGAGTCAATAGATACAAGCATTTTTAATTGCAGGAGATGGTGCAAATGTAAGATGTCAACTGGCTACAACTGAGAATGTTATTATGTTGATAGAGAGTGGGAGCCCGAAAAACCTGAGGTTTAACTTTGGTAACAGTTTCATGATTAGGGTTGTGAAAGTAAACCAGAACCAGTGCGCATACGCTAAGATTGGTAAGTTTGGCCTAATAAAGTGGAAGATCAAAATACAAAAATGTTCTGGTTCTTCGCTTGTTAAACACGAGTTTTTAACCGGAAATTCCTAAGGATTTGTGAAATGGTATCATAGAAATCCCCTTATTTTGAAAACATAGCTGTACAATAAAAGGGACAATAGAAACACAACTGAAGCATTAGTAAAAATAACGCAGCACCGAACTGGGCAAAGTAAGCTATCTGTTTTTTAAATAAAGGATTTAATACTAAGGGAACTCAATCAGGTCTGAATTTTTTGTATCTAAAATAGTTGTAATAAACAACATTGATAATTTTCCGTGAGTGAATAGGCAACACTGGTTACTGAAGATAAACTTTTATTATTTGTTAATATTCTGGGTAGGAGGAATTGATGATTTTGCGACTAGCTGGTTCTATGCTGTTTGAAGAAGAAATTGAAAGCCGTGAAACACAGTTGATAAGAATGTTAGAGAAAAAAAGACTGCAGAAACAAAGAAGCAATGCATTGGTAGCAGATGCCAAGCGAGAAGTGGACATCTGCAAAGACGCGTATGAGATGATTTCTGCAGATGACAAAACTTTAGATAAAACATTTAGAAAAGAATTTGCAGATCAGGATCAAAGAACTGTAGACCTTTTGTACAAAGCATTTAAAAGGAGACCAAGGTATTAGACATTAATTAATTAGTACGTTTTCTTGATAGTTTTATTTCTAGATAGATGTATATTTTCAGTCATGTGTACACGTACATAAAAAAGAAGCTCGAACATCTATTGATGTTTTAGTTGTGAATAGTTGTCTTGCTCTCTTTTTCTCCTCCCTCTATTCTCTCTCTCTCTCTCTCTCTCTCTCTCTCTCTCTCTCTCTCTCTCTCTCTCTCTCTCTCTCTCTCTCTCTGTTTGTCCCTCTCTGTATCTCTGTGTGTCTCTCTCTATCTTTGTCTCTGGTTGTACGCAATATGTTAATTTTAAGAGTTGTTCATATGGAAGTTATGATGATGCGGTTATTAAATTGACTGGTTCTTTTTCCAAATTCCCGCATGAAACGCTACGGAAATACGCTACGGAAATACGTTGGCCTGCGAAATATTAAAAGTGCACTATGACCTAAACAATTATATTCGTGCAATAAATATAGTTTTGCTCCTGTCTTGCCGTGGTACAGCTGTTTAACGTTAAATGAGACTCACTTAGTATCGACTTGGGTTGGTCGGAGATATTTAATTGAAAAATAATGATGAATTGCGTCATTGGGCCAAGGTTATCCTCCAGGCGTAGTTGTGACATCTTTTGCATAGGCCTAGTATCCGTTTACAACAATTGACTTGCAGCCTATGTAGTTGATTAAGTTTCGTGTCTTTAGCCCAGGAGAAGTCCGCACCCCTTTCCATAAGGACGAATACTACGCAGGATTAATTTTAGTACTTAAAACAACTACGCATCACCCCGCAGGAAGCATTCACTAAGACCGAAGGGATACGGCTTACGGAGGCATGTTGTAGTTGGCGTCATCTCTACGTCTAAAGGTTTATTTTTTGACGAGAAATTGTACCTGGATGTAAAATCTCGACACTGCCCTGTAGCGTTTGATATTTAATGTTATATGTCCTTTAGAGGTCAGAAAATCCACCGAGCAGCGGCGGAATCAAGTATTCCTGGAAGTGAAAGCGAAGGCAATCCTTTTCAGTCAAGACCGTCTTCATCACGAGCTGCGTCAGCAGCTACAGCTGCTCTTGAAAGAAGTATGGCTGAGTTAGACGATCCACAATATATGCCAGAGGGCGTGGAGCGAGATGTTTGGGATCGCTTAGTTCAGATCCGTCGTGCCAAAGTTGAGAAAGAACAAGGGGTGAGTGAAGCATTTTTATACTTTAGCACACATTATGCATATAATACTGGTTGAGGACAATTTTACAAATTAAATAATTTTTTGTGTTTAGTTAATGTATCTATTTTAGGGGAAAACAACGCCATATGCTTAAAAAGCTACTAACATTGCTCTATCAATATATTTTTTTGAAAAATATTTTCCTTGCAGTTGATTCCCTGAGGTGGCCTATTCAGCTGGTTAAAAGAACAACTGGTACAAGGTTTCGAATTTTCGAGCTGACTATACCGGCTTGTTAAATTGAATCTCAAAATACCTGAATTTTACATAACTGTGCAAAGCTCATGCATTAAGCGTTATTCCTGTAGGTTCTTATTATTTATCCTCTTTTGATGAAGATTATAATTCAAACTTTTCCAGTAAAATCGTGAGCCAAGTACCAACGTAGGTACCTTCTCGCCCTTTATCTATTGGGAATATTAGACGTTAAATTAAAGGACCATTACTTTTTAAACTAATGGCTACAGCTGCGCATATTTAATTGATGCCATGACAAATAATGATACATAAATATTCTCATAGTACAGTTTACAGACCAATTTTTTAAAAAAGAATTCAGCAGTGACAGAAACTTCATAAATACAAACGCTGTGTTTTTCGTGTCCATGTACCTGTGGGTGTAGCGAGATGTGGTAAGAAAATAATTTTTCTTATTTCATTGTTGAAACTAAGTAAGCTGCACCTCTTGGTAATCAAAAGATAATCTTGGTAATCCTTTACAACCATGGCCAGTACCTATTTTATTAAATTTAGACTTGTGTATGTATATGTGTGTATATTTATGTGTGTATATATGTGTCTTTGTGAGTGTTTTTTGTGTGTTTGTATTTGTATGTGTATTGTCATGAGCTAAATACTCACAGGGTTTTTGTCCTTTGCTATTGCAAGTGACTGATAGAGAGTAGTATTGCAAAACGTGGAATATTTTTAGATATAGAATATTGAACTTATTACTATACATGTTAAACTATGTGCTACTAACCTGCAGCACTTATAATGGTGCACATGTTTTCAAAATATTAATGATCAATTGGAACATAAAAGGTTTACCATGAGCGTTTTACATAGGATTCTATTTTCTGGTGCATAGTGCACTAATCGTGCATTTTTAGATGTTTTGGCTTTAAAAGTTATCTAAACATTGGAAAAACTGAATAGAAATATTAGAAATGAAAAATGTATATTTTATGCACTGGTCTTAACCACTGAAAATCGCTGAAATCGGAGTTATTAACTAAAATTATTGAAATGGTACTGTAGTTCCAAATATCTGTGCCCAAGCAGATAAGAAACTGAAATTTTATGGTAAGAGTGCACGCATTCTTAAACTGAAAGAAATTTGAAAAATCCCTTGCATCTCATCTCCAATTTGTATTCTTGTTTGTCATCAAAACTCGATGCCACCTTGGGCTACCAATCTGGTATTGTTTAGGGACAGAGTCATTAAACATTGTGTTTTTTTCTCTTGGTATGCGGATGCATGTTTCCTCGTGTCAATAAAACAGAGCTTTCCCACTTTGATCTGTTTGTTTTCAGGTTAAAGCAAGGGCACTTACGCTTGCGGATTTAAATGCATTGCTCCAAACTCGAATTGATGCCGATGATCAGATAGGTCGTGACGTTGACAATCTTTTCAAAGAGCTACAAAGGTAAGTGAAAAATCCTGTAAATATTGATCATCATCATCATCATCATCATCATCATCATCATCATCATCATTAAATTTCTTTTGATTTTTTATTTAAACCATGCATTCCACTAGTGTCCTTTGCATTGATTCATTTTGCTACTTCGCCATCAGATAGAGGCTGTTCATTTTTGGAATACACCCACTAGTTTGTTATCATTTTGTTTTATTTTCCATCCCCGACTTATTACACAAATACATGCTTCATGATGGAAAATAGTTCTGGTTATACGTATTTAAAAAAAATAAAATAAAATTGGTCCATTAAAGAAAAAAAGTTACTTTTGAATATTACCAATAGGACTTTTAATTTCTAGGTTCTAAAAAGTTGGTTTTTTGAGCGTTTGGTTGTTAGGTTGCCATTGAGAGTTTGGCAGATTAAGACTTGTGGCAACCCAAATTACTCAGTTTGTTTCTCAGCTAAAGATTGAAGTCTCTTGAGTTTGTACCTCTTTTAAGAGATGTGTTTTGGATTTTTTTGAACCAACGAGTTGAAACTGATGAACGCATGAAAAATACAGCAGCATGAAACCCTTAACAGTGAAATTTGAAATTGGTTATGTTAATGGTAGGGACACCTTCGTAAAAGTAGAATATTATATGATGTATGTATTCCTCTAATAAACGCCGTCTTTCATTAAACGCCGTAGCCTTTAAAAGCGGCGTTTATTAGAAACAATATAGAAGATACAAAATAACGCAAAAATGCACAACAGTCTGTTCTTTTATTCTTCTCCAATACCATTAAAAGAATATTTATTAATAGTAGCGAAGACGGTTTAAATCATTGCTTCAAAACAGGGACATCTTGTTCAAGGGGTTTTCATTGTTAAAAGATCAGCTTCAAGTTACAAAAGAGATGGCACTGACAGATGATCTATTTCAACCAACAGATTTTTATAAAGAAGATGCACTTGAGGCTCTTAACCCTTTGGATGAAGACAGCGATTAAGACATTGATGTAGAATTATAAGGGTTTGTTGTAGTTATTTCTTATCAATAACAAAAATAATGTATAGTTTGAAATAGACGCCGCATTTTAATAAGCGCCGCAAAAGTGTGGTTCAAAAATGCCGCGGCGTTTATTAGAAGAAATGCGGTATATATGTATATATGTGATATTAATGATAAAAATTCTATATATTAAGACATTAATGTAGTATATCTATTGAAAAATATATTCATATATGATCACTATTCAAACAGCAGAAAAAGAAACATCTTTTTTAATCTACGCTATGCTTCTTTTTATATCTTTTATATTTTACTTTTCATGGCATTGCTAATTTGTTTTAACTTGCTGTTTATTTACAGAGTTAGAGATGACAAACTGAAATCAAATCTTGATTTACAAGTCCAACTTCTTGTAAAACAAGGACAGGTAAACAAGCCATCATTTACAGTTTCGTGCATAGCAAGTGAAAAATTTTTCTTTTCGGAACTTGAGTGATGCGAATACAGTGAAGCAGGCAGGGAACATTTTGCTGCAGACAGTTTTTTTAGAATGGGCCTATGCTTCTTTATGAGCTTCAGCAAATAGAGTATTCATTGTGTGGTACTTAACTACATTCACGCCATTGTTTAGCTACTAAATCAAAGCAGTAAAAAAATAGTTTGGGCCTTGCTTTACTCTAGAATGCTGAAGTGAAAATCTTTCCAAATCTTTGGTATTATTTGGTAGACCACTGGGCTACCAGTCACTATGATTATGTTTCCAATAATAATCATAATGTCGGAAATTAGAAAAAGGCAGTGTTTTTTGAACAAACATAATTCCTCGTATTTGTTTCTCTCATTGTACCTTACGTCTGAAATAATATATTTAGTAATTGGTTCTTGGTCTTCATACTACTCAATGTAAAATTAGAGATTGTAATTGTTATGTCGGGCAGTGTGGCGTTTCTATAGCTACCAATGTCTTACTGTTAATGTCAGCACATTTAGCAATCTACCAAAACATTTTTTTTATCTTCTTATTAAATAAATACTATACATAGTATAATTAATACTTTGAGCTTCCAATACTAGATGGAGGCATCTTTCTGTGTTTTTCATGTTTTGTTTAAATATATTACAGAAATGTTACAAAATATAACTTTGTGGTTGAAAGTATGGCCTTCTGAGGTTGACGCAAAAAACCCCTAAATGTAATAGCAACATTTATACATTAATGTTGCTTATCTAGTAATTTGTGTACTTTTGATGGTAGAAAAGAATCCGTTTTTTTGTACACAAGCCCCAGTTAGACTCTAGTCCCTTTCCTGTACTGTCGCGTTATGAGTGTGTTAGAGTATTCAACACACCAAATGAACAGAACAAGTTGGTTTCTTTTCAGCCACTACGTAGACTATTTTAACTACATTTTGTGTGACATTGCTGTAAGTTTTGGATATTCAGATGTGCTGTAAAGTTTTGACAGCTTATCTCAATATTCAAGGCTTGTATTATCACGAGTGTAATAATCGTTCTGAAAATACTTTTCTTTTTTTTTTAAGCATGACATGAAAAGCATGACATGACAAGCATGACTATGACATTTTCGCTCGTAATTATGAAACCAGCGTTTGGAACTTGAAATTTGCAGCTGAGGGGTGTAGAACTCCGCCATCTATAGAAAATGTTTATACCTGATCATTTAACTCTTGTTTAATTATAAAAATCAAATGTCACGTGCACAACAAGCTTATTATGACGTCATAACTAGTAATAAAAAGTATATTTTGAGCGAGTTTTAGTATTACAAGCATTTCAGAGCAACTTCTTTATTTGTCCTTTTTCCTCCTTGTATTTCTTACTTACTAGAGTTTTGCTCACTTAAAGCAACTAGTTGACATTGCAGCCCATTTGAAAGTGAACTGATTAATTTTTATGTTTTGTTAATACCATTGATCAGTATTCAAAGTCCGCTTTACAGTAAGTGCGACCAATGGCTGAACGGTGAGGTGAGCTCTGCGTACAGGCGAAGCTATGACCAGCCACAGAGGCTTATTAAAACAAAGAAATAATTGCTCATGCTCAGTCGCAGATGCGCTTGACCAATTTTCTCGAACAGTAAACATGTATTAATTTATATCCAAAAGATATCATCACAAAAGAAATGCAATGTTGCCCATTGATGATTTACAGAAGCTAATGCAATTAAAAACCACCAAGACCCCCCAAAAATCGGTTTCAAATAGTCGCAAGGTAAAAAGATAGTGGGTTGTAAACATTGGTTTTAAAACATTGGTTTCACAGTCTGAAATTTTTGTGTCTGCTCTTAAATACTGTAGATCGTAGTTTTATGCGGTATTCATAGATTCAACAGAAAACGTTTATATTATTTTCCTCAAGAGTTTGAATTGTTGTTGCATAGAAATGTTTTACAGTTTTGCTTCACTGTTTTCACTTGCCTAGGCTTTGTAGGCTATAGTTGTGAGGTTAATTTTTAGACTTTTACCACTTCGCTGATTCTTAAATCTTCTTTTTGCTTTGTTACATATGTTAGTTTATCTTTGACTCGTCATTTGTGTTATCCATTATCTATATTGCTTTATCTGACTTTAGGTTGAAATACAACCTGGACCTCTCATTACAGATTATTATGACAGCCTACTGATTCATCGCTCGGTAGTTGAAGATCTAAATACAACGATCAGGGTAAATTTCTCTTTGTATCTATAATTTTTCCGAAGTATGAAACTGAACTCTTACTGGTGTAAAATGTGTTGTCATGTATTCCACATAGCCATTTTAGTATTTTGATTGGAGACAGGCGCGTAATTTTTGGTTTGAATGACAAATGAAAGAATTTATTAAATTAAGGGTGAAGGCTTGAATTGCTAATCTTTAATATCTTACTTTGAAACATTAACGAGGTTGAGAATCCTTCAATGGAAATGTTAAGCCCAAAACAATGGTGCAAATTTCTGAGTTAATAGCTCAAGTTAAAGGAAAGTAACGGGATTTCCGGGGGGAAATCCACGAGAGGAAGTTAATATGAATGAAGAAATCGTTGCTCATTGAAATTAGGTGTTGACTCTGCTTTATATGTTATCAAATTGATTGATTTGACAACATATAAAGCAGAGTAACGGGCAAGAAATTCCTCACTGCCAAATCCAAGTCCCTGTTAAGGGCACCGTCTGAGCCCCAGTTACTGGCGAAAAATGACGTTAAAACCAAAAGAAAAAAAAGAAAGTAAAATTGATTGAATGAAAAACTTTTCTTAATTTTATTCCATTAACAGGTTCGATTATGTCGACAGCTTATATACATTACAAGTTTCTTAGCCGATTAGTATTTTGTTACAATGCCAATTTTGAGAAATAGACTGCACACAAAGGAAATTTAGTATGCAATATTCTGTCCATCAATGCACATAATTTTTGTGAATATATTAGTGTATGTGTAAAAGTAAATTTTAACGGTTACATAGCCAAGTAGTGAAAATTGAAACAAAATTAATTTAGTCAAAATTTTAATTTTTCCAGCGATTTTCTTTCTTGTAACTTTTTGATAATAAGGAAGATTCAAATTCACCAATTTTCGTTCAATTTGCGCGTTTAATTGAGATTGCAATGTAAATAACGGTACTTTGTTTTTGGTCTGTCAAGTTTTCTAGCCTGCGAATGATTTCTAGTTTTTGAAAAGGCACCAGTGCCCAAATTACTCTTTACAAAAGGAAAGCGAGAAAAAAGTTTTAGATGCCCTTCTGTAAGAAAGATGAATTTTGGTAAATTTTAATCTTTATTATGTTTTATGAGTAAATTTAAGAAGAGGAGCCATGGTTTAACGGTTAGTGCAACTGCGTAGTAACCAGTAGTTCCGGGTTCGATTCCCCGAGCTGTCGAGGAAGAATTTGGAACTTTACAAAGAAAAAAAAGCCATTGGTTGGCGTCAGGAAAAGCATTCGGCCAAGAAATTTCTCACTGCCAAATCAAAGTCCCTCTGAAGGGCACCGTCTGAGCCCCAATTGCTGGGAAAAAATAACGTTTAAACTAAGAAAAAGAGAGTAAATTTAAGAAACCAAAGCACAAAATTTGAGTTGAAGGAATGCAATTGAGGTGAATTACTTTGATAAACAAAGAGAAAAATGCCAGATTCAAAACTAGAGTTTCACATAAGACCTGAATTTTCTTTCGGATTGCTTTTCATATGAAAAACACAAAATAGTGTAAAAGGGCAAAGATATTGAAATAATTCTTTGACACATTATTTATGGGATGGAGAGTTTTGGATAGCAGCCTGAGACTTCACAAAAGAGCAGAAAATCCAAGTAAAAAAGTATATTCTCCTGGCGAGGGGGTTGACTTTATTTTTCAGAAAACGAATTCAATCTCTTATGATTTTACCAACTTTCAAAATAGGCAGGTGGTGATAGAAAGAGGTTTGCTTAGGAAAGGAATGATTAAGAGTGACCGTTGATTAGAAATTAACTTGTTTAAGTAATTCAAGCCTTAAACTTGGACAGGTAAGGAGAAAAGAAATAAATATCTAGTTCGTCTTTAATTCCAGTTTATATCGATTACAGAGGAGGAAAATATGACATTTATAACATTCATTTCTAAAAAGATGATTGTCTCTGCGATTCTCTTATCACATGATGTACAGTATTTGGCAACTAATTTTTTTCCGAATAGACATTTGCTACCTCAACATATTCGTATTATTTAATATTTCTGGGATTATTTACTTTCGAACTTGCACACTCGGTACCTTTGTGGAA
This sequence comes from Morbakka virulenta, assembly GCA_003991215.1. Taxonomy (NCBI): domain Eukaryota; kingdom Metazoa; phylum Cnidaria; class Cubozoa; order Carybdeida; family Carukiidae; genus Morbakka; species Morbakka virulenta. The sequence continues at coordinate 3,489,058 of RDPX01000011.1, read as the reverse complement.
CACTGGCTTTTATACAGTGAGAATCAACAAACGTTTTTCCTTTTCATTTATGAAAACATAAAAATCTGCACGATTGGGAGTTAAGGCTGAGGTTAACGGAAGTGACTCTAACAGAAGTTTTTTTGTAAGGATTTGACCCAAGCAAAAATTGGGAAATCAGGAAAAGCTGATCATAAATGGAATATGACTTTATCTGAGGATTTGTAAGTCAAAGCCCGCTGTATATTAGAGGTATACTTTAGGCAAAGAGAATACAATGCATTTTTGTGAGTCGTATTTTGCTGGAACGCAGGATGGCAATGCCTCATATCCCAGGGTAAAATTTTATTGGGGTGAAAAAAGGGTAAGGAACTGATGCTCAACGCCCAGGAAGCGCGAACGTTTGATCAATGATATCTGAAAGTATTTTAATTTGTTTCAAGCATATGCTGGAAACATTGATCTAATTACAGTATATATAGTCAGGCCTTTGCCTTTGTGTGTTTTTTTTAAAAAGATTTGATAAATATTAAATTTTCTTTTCTTTTTCTTTTGTTTTTACATAGACCCTTGGTGAAAGCAAACTGGCCAGTATGAAAGAAATCAAAGACTTTCGTAAAGGGATTCATCAGCTTGAGTGGTAATGTTTCACTATTTGTCATTTAATACATTAAAGTTGTATTTGAAAGAGATAAACTATCTAAAAGCCTGTACTTTGATTGTCTCAAGCTGATATAATAAAACAATCACATCTTATTATCATGATTATCATTATTTTGATCATGATTTTTAATTTTCCACAAATGATCTCACACAGAGAGTTTCTCAGTATTTGAAGATTCTCTACACGAAATACTGGAATGCGGATAATTTAGATGTCAATCTTTAGCTGGGTTTGTAATGACTAGAAAGATGGGGTGTTTTGAATAATTTTGTCGTAAGTATGTGTATCTGTGAATATCTGTATATCTGTGTATGTGTCTTTTGCTGTCTGTTCTTTCTTTTTCTTTTTTATTCTTTTTTGTTTTTTTTGTTTGGTTTTTTTGGTTTGAAAGAGAAGAGCTTTTAAGGCATGTTGCAATAGCAAGGTAGTTGAGTTGCTGTGCAGTACAGAAACAAGGTTCTATGTATCACGTGGCAATATGACGGGGGCTGAGAATGGAAATGGGATACCTCCTAACATTATCAAGGTTTTGTTGATTATTATATTTCGTTGTTTCATCTGGAGATTTGATGAATGAAAATGGATTTTTGCTGGCAATAGATGGCAAAAGGCAGAACTTGAATATGTGAAAAATATTTTCTCAGCTGGCATTTTGGTGTTTAGACCAAAAAGCTAGCAACAATAATATAGATCATGCAGCATTGTTGTCCCCGTGTGCCTCCGAAAAATCATTATTTTCTATTGTCACCCAAAGAACCGTTGCTGGTCTTAGACACCACAATGACCTGAACACCGCAAAATTTGAAAATAAAGGCGTTACATAGCCGAAGTCAGAGTAAGAGCAGATTTCCTTTGGTTGGTTTAAAAAACTGTCTTTTCTAGTCTAGTTATATCTTTTTTTTTGGTGCAAAAACGACACTGTTCATCACCATTACTTTCTGAGATATTTGTTATTTATAAAGGTGTTGAGTAATGTTTTTCATTTTTTGGAATCCTGTACAATTAATTATCACCGTTTTTGTATCACTGAAGGGAACACGAAAAAATGAGGATGCAGGCGGAAGACTTGCAAACAGCAACACGAGATGTTCAGTTGTTGCGAGTAACGAAAGAATTACAAACTGTAAGCAAGCGTTTTTAAGCGTAATTACATTTACAGGATAATCTTTCCTATTTATTTATCATATGGATTTTGATTTATGGACAAACTTACACTGATGTATTAAATTTAAGGTCTTGTGTTAAAGTGTTAAATTACCGTTTTTTCGAAATTTAAGTTTTCCGTGGACCCCTTTGTGATTTGCTATTTTCATTACTTTATCAAGTAGATGTTCCATACTGATACCGCTAATTGTTGTACTTATTTGTTTATCAGCTCAAATAAAAACTTTTCATATAGATATAAACGTATTGATCAGTCCAGTGTAACTTATAGTGATATACTATCGTTTTTCCTGTCAAAGATCTAATGATTTATGCCGGCCGATCTTCACGAGACACTACCCTCAGCATCCAACATTATGATATCCTGAAATGTAACCCAGGGTAATCAAGACGATGAGGTAGTGGACCGAATCATTTTACTTCAGGGACTTATATACTTTTAATAATATATCCTTTGTAGCTTCTTTTTCATCCCCAAAACATGCGTAGTCGAACCTGTGAACAAAGACTACCCGGGGAAATTCAATTAAGTTATCTCAGTTCACATGATTCTTATTTACAGGGTTGTATAGATACGCAGAAGTTAACGTTTTAATTAGGTTCTTTTGTCATTACTAGAAAGCAAAAAGCAGAACTTTGAAGCTTTAGGTAATACATAAATTTAGTGAAACACGTCATTCGCCAGCCGAAAATTATCTTGTTTACTCCCATGTGACCACTGTTTGGGGTCCGAATGGATTACTGCTCCTCCAATATTGATAAGAACCCTTTAGAATAACTGAGATTTTCTGTTTACAGGTAACTGATAAAAATAGTTGGTGTTTAACAGGCATAACTGAAACTAGTTCTTGTAAATTCTTTTCGTAGTACTTTGGTGATGGTGAAGACAGCAGCCGTCAACAACAAGAAATAAACACTCTCGAACAGACACTGGCACTTCACGAGAAGGTGTGAACAGAAAATAACTTTGGTCATTTACTTTATTATTCACCTATGATATAATCTGTCATTTAGTTGCTGGAGACAATTTGAAAAAAATAGATTTTCCAAAAGATTGTGTGCAACAGACGTCAAGATAAACATATAAGGAAAACTACATTGACTTTATTATGTCAAAGTTTAGACCACGTATTATTAATGGTTAGTGAACACTCATAATCGGTAGTGGTAGCGGTAATCGGATTCTGAAGTTACAGCTGCATACACGAACAATAGCTGCAATCAGTTTTTTTTATCAAACCCCAAACTTACCTTGCCCTTGGCCCAAATTCCAAAGTCCTTCAGGTGACCCAGAGTTTGCTGATGGCCCAAAGTGAAGTGAATAACTTTGGCACACGATATGCTGAGTAAGGTAGTAGGATGTTATTATCTGAGAGATTTTTATTTTTTTCAGCAACAAAACCAGATTCAAGTGCTCTTTAGGCTGGAGCATTATGGGGCACTAGCAGAAAATAACCAAACGTTAACACCTCAGTATCGCTCAGTATCACGCACGTTGTTTGATAGTCAGGAACAAAACCAGATTCAAATGCTCCTCAGGCTGGAGTGTTATGGGACACAAGCATAAAATAACTAAACGTTAACACCTCACTATTACTCAGTATTGTCACTCACGTTGTTTGATAGTCAGGAACAAAACCAGATTCAAGTGCAGCGANATGTTATTATCTAAGAGATTTTTATTTTTTTCAGCAACAAAACCAGATTCAAGTGCTCTTTAGGCTGGAGCATTATGGGGCACTAGCAGAAAATAACCAAACGTTAACACCTCAGTATCGCTCAGTATCACGCACGTTGTTTGATAGTCAGGAACAAAACCAGATTCAAATGCTCCTCAGGCTGGAGTGTTATGGGACACAAGCATAAAATAACTAAACGTTAACACCTCACTATCACTCAGTATTGTCACTCACGTTGTTTGATAGTCAGGAACAAAACCAGATTCAAGTGCTCCTCTCGCTGGAGTGTTATGGGGCACTAGCATAAAATAGACAAACATTAACACCTTAGTACTATCATTCACGTTGTCTGATAGTCAGTGTGCATCGTCTTTTTTGATAAAGGAGACGCATATTGTACTAAATGTAACCGTTTTTGAAATGTACTTGAAGATATAACCACAGATCTTCAAATATTTAGTTTTTTTATATGATACTTATACCCTAGTACTAGATGTATTTCTGTCGTAATTAAGCTAATAATAGAACCGTGCCTTGCATTGTTTTAAATCTCTCAGTATGCTACTGCTTTACCAAGCCCCAGATAATTTTCTTTAGTTGTAGCAATATTTTATATCAATTGTTGATTTTTGCGTGCTTAAGAGTGACAGTCACCCATGTGGCGGCATTTGTTCATTTAACTAGCTTAGTTTTCTTACGGTCTTTTCAACTTTTCAAAATAATGTCTGACTTGGAAAGTCAACAAATACGAAAGAGAGCTTTTTATTCCTTGTGAATTATTTACGTCGAAGAACTCCAGCAAGTCCAATATTATGTGGCGATTGTAGCAAACAAAGTTCTTGCATTGTGCTGCTTGGTAAATGAAATATGATTTGAATGTATGAAAACTGTCATAAAGAAGCAAGTTATAACAGTAAATTAACAAAAAAGTAACATTTTGTGCGTATGTTCTGCAACCCAGGTAATTTTCTTCTCGTATCTAGATGCACGCACGTAACGTTGATGACCGCAAAATGATAATAAAGCGCTTACGTAAGCAAATAAAAGGCAAAGAAGAAGAAAATTTGAAACTGGACGAGAATCTTGAAGACCTGTCACTATCTGTAGCAGAGAGGAGAAATATTAACCAAGGAAGTGGTAAGAAACCAGAAACTTTTATTTTTCTTCACTTGTTTCAAAATTCTATTACCCGGGTATATCTTTCTAATAACTTAATAACTATATTTTCCTGTCGCATTTGTGAATTTTTTGTGCAATCGATTAACCTAAGGTCGGTTTTCTCAAATCCAAAATTTTGATATTTTTACTGCTTTTGCCAGCCAACTGAAATAAACTAAAGTTGTTACGTCCAAAACATTTTTTTTCTCTACGTATTAGCATATAACATTTATTGTATTTCTTTAGGTAGACTTATACATCGAATGTAATTTGATTTTTAAGACGTATTAGTATATAACTTGTATTGTATTTTTTTAGGTAGACTTATACATCGAACGTAATTTGATTTTTAAGACTTATTTAAATACAAGAGTAAAATAAATGTTAATAAATAAAATAAAGATGTTCCAATGAAAATACTTAAAATGTTGAAAACAGAAGTACTTGGAATGTTATAGTCATTGACCAGTAAACTAAAATTGAATAAATAAAGATATTATAAAAGCTGACTTGCCTTTTGATAAAATTAGGTTTCAAGCAGTGAAACATCGAAATTTCAAGCTGTCACGTTTGGAATCGGAAAGTAGTTTGTTTTAGGGAAATTAGGAGCCACGAGGTGTATTCATCAAAGAGCTAAGCCTTCTGTTGGTATTACAGCGAATGGAGTTCTTCACACGCATTTTTCTTGCTAATTACCCAAACCCTTGGACCACTTAATGCTGTGTAGCACATAAGGCTGTCACAAAGGGTCCTTATGTTGCCCGTGTTGTTGCCTGTATTTTTTGCCTGCACTTGTAATTTGGCCCCGCTCGCCTTCTTTCGTTTGATTACTTTCTTTGTAATCCTTCTTTTAGTTTGGAGCCTTCCATTGCCAGCTTCTTTTTACGTATTCACGTGTTGTCTCGTGACAAACACGTTTGGCTTAAAAATTCATACGAAATACAAAGTCTGTTCACCTTTATGAATTACTTAATATTTCCATTTGGATAGAGACAGGCTTCCCCTTTACCGAATTCTGTGTTAAAAATAGATTGACTTTGATATTCTAATGGTTCTACCAAGACAAATTTTGCAAGACAAGATGTCTAGGTAGGTCATTGTGATCAACTCCAGTGTTAGCAGAATTTCTAGTTACGTAGAAGAACGCCATCATATTATTTATTAATTTTTTGTTTGTACTACATTTGGTAGAATTTGGTAAACATTTAGAATAACTATTGGAGAGAGTAGACACACCTCTTCTGTTCCCGTCTTGATTTAGAAGCCTGGTGTTAACTCTTTTCCATAGATATCTTACACCTCTAACATACGTCACTATGAAGCAGCGTGCTGATTGCAATAATTTTGTCTGGAGTGTCATACCGACTTGGGATCTTAACTTATGCTGTCGAAGTATACTTTCAAACATTGTGGTAAAGTATATGAGTTTTAGATGAACAGTACCATTCAGTTTTTGGTCTGCTTAATAATTTGACACAATGGAACAATCAGCTTCTCACATGATTTGTCATTTCCAGAATTTTGTTGATTTTCATCCCATAAACGGTCAACAGTAGCTTAACAATTGTTTTTCTCAGGACACCAGTAATCTTTCCTCCTGAAATGTCATTCCAGGTTTTTAGCGTCTGCCCATCCTTTTCAATATTAGTGACTTTTCTGGTTTTGGTTTCTGTAACAGTTAACGGGTTTCTTGGTAAGGTCGCTTTTCAGGTTTACAATTTACACTTTCCTTCCCATTCATCGGCCTTGGAATATGGCAAGGATGGAGCTGCTATACCTTTTATATTTTATAGTTTCTATACGCTTACTTTATTAGGTGGTATCTTTTCTTATTGGACACCGCATTTAAACATATTAGTCATAAAGTGAAAATGTCAAACATATACTATAATACCACCACCACTAGTACTTTATCTTAATATACCACATTTCTTCAACGCTACAATGCCTTTTCTTAACGTGGAATATAAATTTTTATAAATTTAGTTTGGAAGCATGAAGAATTAACTGTTACCTGTTCCACGAACCTCTTTTTCAAAAATTGGAAGCCTCCTTTCAAAAATCTTGGATAGTTTGTGATTTTAGTTATAAGTGCCTATTAGTTTTATTCGAAAGTCCTTGGAAAATCTTTTTTTTGAGTAGTAAATGACCCATAGCTGTAAATTTTTAGATTTTGAAATGTATAATTGGATATTTCCTATGACCACGCAACTTACGTTTCATATACTAACTGGGATTCATAAAAGTATATTCGCCGAGGCCAATTATAAGCAGATATTTATTTATCTAGATATATATCAAAAAGGGAATAGCGTACTTTGTGGTCAAGCTTTCCAAACTTTAATAGGATAAAAATAATTAATTATACGGCATCTTATTATCTTTTAGTTCCAATATAATGGCCCTTTGACACTTCTCACAATCTTCACTTTTTCAATATTTTCTTACTAACCATATTTGCTGTTCTGCAACAATGAGCAGTAACTAACGTAAGCATTAGCATTGACTGAAAGGGAACTCTATGTGTTTTGTTCAACTAAGAAAGGATGCAAAGTTATTGGACTTAACAGAATTTGTGCACTTTGTTGGAAATTTAGGTGCAATGGCACTATCTTTGTACTGGAAACGACTGTACCTTCACCCTACTACTAAATTTCGCCCTTTTTATTCGTAGTTCTCGTACTACATAGGGAGGTACCTTTCTTAACACATATAGATGATAGACCACAATTTAAAAGGAGTAGGTTAGAAAGAATTCCTGACGTGCAAATGTTAGATACTCGGGCTGGATTTTCTTCACACGCATCATCGATTTTGCCTGCACAAAGTAGTTAAATGAACCTAACCCAGTTCACCATTTCCCAGCTTCCTGTTATTGGTAAATTTGATTTCATGGGCCAAGTATGTGGCGTATTTTTTTGATTCTTTAAGGCTTCTTGGCTTTTTCTTCTTTCGAGTCATGTTTTACTACTCATCAATATATATAATATTCCTTTTTTATGCCATAGTACTTGGTTAGTTACTTACTTGTTACATACTTGCTTTCCTACCTACGTACTTACGTATTGCTGCAACGCATCTGTAAGAACAATAACTAAAGTACCATATGGCAAGTCAGATTTACTAGTATAAAACAACAGAAATAAAATATGTTCGATTGAAGGGATCAGCTGTCCAGCAGACACAAACATCAGCAGCAAAGTTCATAAGAATCTTCAAAATTATGGCCCCGTAGTTGGTAACATGCATATCATGTTTCCAACTTAAATGTTTGAATGATAACGGTATTAACGAGTGGTAAGGCAAAAATTTGCAGAACCCTTTAAATTTTTCAGAATGTTCATTTTGTTTCCAGTTATAAAGATTTGGCACTGTAGGCAAGAATTGAGTGATTGTGTACACTAATCAAATTGCTTTAGTCTCGACATGGCTATGTACGAACGTAGTTTTCTTATCTAATGGATTTTAATGTATTTTATTGTAAAATGTTTTATTTCAATCTTGTTTCCTTGATGAAAACCGAATATTTTAACTTGTAAATTCTAACAAGAAATGAATTATATCAAAGCTTCCTTCCTTCTTTCCTTGCTTACTTGGTTGCTTGCTTACTCACTTACTTGTTTGCTTTCTTCCTTCTTCCTTTCCTGCCCTCCTTCCTTCCCTACGTACTTACTTACTTATTTACTTACTTACTTATTTACTTACTTACTTACTTACTTACTTACTTACTTACTTACTTACTTACTTACTTACTTACGTACTTACTTACTTGTGCCTGCATTCAACTTTCCTGGCTTGTTGTTGGGCGCTGAATGTGGGTTTTTCACCCATCCATCACTAGATGGTGTGTAACCACTTACTTACTTACTTACGCAATCCTTTTATCGTCGTTAAACGTTTGATGTGCAGACCATGAATTTCGTTTCCGAGAAATACTCTGCAGAAGCTTTAAAGATATTTTCGAAATAAGTGTTGAATAATTGTTGAAATTGAAACATCACAATAACTTTTGTATCTTGAAGTTATCCTAAGAAAAATTGTATTATAATCCACTGTTAATACTACATTCTGTTTATGGAATAATCTGCTGCTTAATTTGGCGAAATGTCACAATTTTGGAATTTTTTGCATTAGGTTTAGAGAATTCTTGGCCAAATAAGATAACTTTTAGCAATGCAGTGCAATGGAAATCTATCCAGTGATACAATTTGCTTAAGTATTGAGAAATACAGGGAAAAAGTTGCCAGACCATGTTTGGTATGAAATCTTGTCTTTTTATTAAAACAAGTGATCGTTATGTTTCGTAACTCCTAGAAACTAAACAAAAGGACACCGGAGCTGAGAAGAGAATGGCTGACATCATTATGCGCCGGAAGCTGGTGGATTTGGCAAAAGCTCAGGCACAAGAAATTGCTATCTTAAGAGCAGAGGTGGAGCGTTTGAGGATGCGGACATTCCCTGCACTTGTTCAAGCAGGGCCGCGTTAAATGGGTTCTTGGAAAGAATGTAATACTGCATACACACATTGTAAATAGTGTAAATAAAATTAAGGTTACGACTTTAGTATTCAAGCTGTTGTTAATTTTGTTAACTGGCCAATATCGTGCCTCTCCAATCCAATTATTTGTATGCCAATTAAAAGTAGTGTTCTGAAACGCAATTGTTCTGAATTTGTTGTTATAATTGACTTTGTCTACAGTCGTTTCAGTAGCTTTTTTTCCTGGTTAAGAACTATACAGATGTGCTAAGTTTACTGAACTGTGAAGAAGAAAAAGAAGAAGAAGAAGAAAAAGGACAGAAAAAAAGTTAGGCCAAGAAATAACAGTCGACATTACATACATTCAAGTCGTATGAGGAAGGAAGACACTTGGAAAACAAAGAGCTCATAATCTTCCTGTCTGAAGAAAGAAACTGAATTCATAGAAAGATTTACTACATCGAGGAGCAACAACTGCATATGGATGAAAACGTTAAGAGAAATGAGTCGTACGATGAAATGAGAGAGCAACTGTACAGATGTAACAACAGCACTCCATGCAGATAAATGATAGAGATAAAAATGGCCTCAGGCGTAAGGTACTCTCTGGCGCGAAACAAAGAGCCGCCTTTTTTACAAACACGCTTACCAATATATTGAATATAAGAACCCCAGGAAAGGAGAAAATAACAAAACAAGGAGCCCTATTGATGAGCGTTCTTCAAGAGGGAAACAAGCGTATTAGAATTAACATCAGAGTGATTTTTGAAGAATTTGGAGTGAGGTAAGGACTCGTCTTTCTGCTGGACGACATCAGTTGCGTTTTTGTCACACTGAAAACAACCACTTTTTTCTACAATCTCTGTCAGGCTGAAGGTCAGACGAGCAATCTTATTTAATCAGCCGCAAGTTTGAGCTGATTTCTAGTAACGCTTTAGCCGATTTGTGTGAAATGTTGAATAGATGCCCTTTAAAACCTTTTAACAAACTTAAGGCAACTAGCCAACGGTACGTTATGCAAATGTGATTGGACGATGTACAGCCACACTTACCCAGTCTGATGACACTTGCTATCAAAAAGGGACCTGGATATTAGTTGCAGCTAACAATTGTGCCTGTAAACACAGCGAAACAACAGTTTGTATACTATGCAAATGCGATTGCATAATATACAATCAAAGTGATGCACACTGAAGACATTGGCTATCAAGATAGACACCTGGGCAGCAGGTGACAGTTTGTGCCTGGAGGCACAGTGAAAACAATTTGCATAGACCTTTACCTTGAAGCCCAAGAAGAAAGTATTCAAGTAGAGTATGTAGGCTACAACAGTTAAACTCTGGTATGATCATTACTCTTCTGTCCACTTAGGGAGGGGCTGTCAAACTTGCGTCTGACTACAAAGTCACTAGAGACAACGCTGTTCACAACTGGATATTCGGGATACAATCCCGTAAAATAGTTTACAAGTACTTTAATTGTAATTGGGCATTGGATAATCACGGAGATTCAACACAAGTAAAAAAACCCAAACTAATAAGACCTGAAAACCAATTACCAACAATTGACGACTACATTTATATGTTCCAAAGCAAAACAAATGCAACCATAAGGTCCATTTTTTATTAATCAATTTAATGTGGAAAATAGCCACGTACTAAGATTTGCGTTAAAATATCGCCGGAAAGATTAAAAAATCAGTTATGTTTTATTAAAAGAGCTGCCCTAAAAATAATTTTATGAAAGCTATGCATATCCAAGTATGGAAGAACCGGAAGCGCGTGATGGTATAAATAAATTCCGTAATTTCTGTTGAATGACCCGCATAAACCACTCTTTCAAATTTCACCATATAAACCGCACCTGCATATAATCCGCAGAGGCGTATAATCGGTATCTTCAAATACGTTATCGTCTAACTATCAAAAAATGCGCTAAAGAAGACTTGCGAAATGAACGAAGCTACACATTCTTGGACAAAGATTCAGACCACTGCTAGTTTTGCTACTGTTATATTCTACTACGAAGTAATTGCAACAGTTTCAATTTCTGCCATTCTAATTTTCAGATACTTTAAGATATCTGAGAGCGAAAAAAAGAGAAAAGAAAACAGGCAAGAAATTTTTTTTCTACTTGATTAAACTGTTTATGAAAGCAAACAAATTTCCAATATGGCAATATTTCACTTCGGCATTTATGAAGGAAATCCCTCAGATTTATCGTCTTCCGTATCGCTGCGGAATAATTCCAGAACCCTTTCACCCAGGACAGAGTGAACCGGCTGAATTACCACATCGATCTCTCAGCCACCTTCATAGTCAGATGGTTAATTGAAACACTTCCCACGCAAACAAAACCTAGCAACAAATTTCTACTAACGATGTTCTTCTCATCCTTCCTTTGTTTGTGAAAGTGTAGAGTCCTTCCGACATCCATTTTTCTCAGCATTCTTCGATCTTTACTTTGAGAGTTCGATTGACAGAAATATCCAGTGGTTGAAACAAATTAGTGAAGCTGCCTGGTATGATCGGTGTGGTAGTGGTATGTTCCTGACTGGGCATTTTCCGCACAGTTTCATCTTTGTGAGCTTTGAAACTATCAAAGGTCAGCATTGACGTTTTATTGAAAAAATTGACGGGCCTAGTTTACTACTCTTGGGTTGCCCAAACATCCACCCATGCACAATCTGTCCAACCTTTTCCTTGACAGTGAACGACGATTGAAGATTACTTATCTTACCGCGTCGAGCTCATATCTCGAATTCTCTTGACTCGTGCTTTCCACTGGTCTCTGTCTTCCATGAGGCTTAGAAGATCCTCAGCCAAACAAGCAGCATCATCAGCAATTTGGTCGATGTAGGTTTTCGTGGGACGACCTCTGCGATCTGCGCCTTGTGATGGCCTGCATAGAAGGACATCACTGACTAGCTCATGTTTACTTCTGAACGAGTGTCCTGGGTCACTACCGACAGAAACTCGGTAGTGACCCATAGATATCTTTAATGGTCGGATGATCTCTCCAATCAAAGTTTAAAGCTGCTCGCAGAATTCTGGTGTAAGTACCATCTAGAGATGTCTCCAGTTTCTTCGTCAAAGTCCAGGAGACTGAACAATACAGTAGGACAGATTGAATCTATGCATAGGACTGGCAACCATGCATGTTTTATTGCCAGCGAAAAACTCAAATGACTTATGCTTAAAAACAAGCAATCAAACCGCATCGCCCTTCGCGCGGGTAAAAAAGGGGCGCGAAATGCAAATACCTGGTATGCATTCGAAAAGTTAGATACCAGGCAAAAACTTCTTTCTTGCAAAGATAAAACTCTCATATCTACCTTCAATTCAAGAACCATGTCATCAGAATCTCAGTTAAACGAGGTGTTAAATGCGGGTATTCTGACAAAGCAGGAAATTGAAGATGAACATAGGCTTTTTTTTTTTTTACCGTTTCCGAACACCTCCAGAATCACGGTAAAATGTGTTTTTCATGGCCAATGCTGTTGGTTGGCACACTATTCACACCTGTACCGTCAACTGTTCTCACTTAGGGAGAATCGAAGGTCATAGGTACAAAACTGAAAATGCTGGACGGAGGCAATTTCATTTCTCTATTTGGTTTCGACACATACGTTTTGAAACTGGCTGCTTTTTCTTTCCAATCGGGTAAAAGTGCTTGTCCCTGCTTTGTCCTTTTCTTCACGGGTAGTTTGTTTCTTCGCATAAAACGATTACACCAGGATGGTCCTTACACAAAATTTACTATCCCCTTTACTTGAGATTACTGTGCTAATTTTTTCCCTTTTAATCGAATCATTACAGTGGTGATAGATCTCAAGTTCTCATTGAGAAATAACCCGCGCTCCAGGTTAGGAAATGTGACTTGTCCACAATAGAAACAGCGAACAACTTTTGATTTCCCTGAAATAAGAGTTTTCTTTGTTCTCCAATCCTGGACAATAGATACGTCAATATCAAAATTACAACCAGCCTTTTGGATTCCCATGTTCTTTAACATATGCAACACCAGACAACATGAAGCCGACTGTAAAAGATCTCCTTGATTTTGGTGTCATGGTAAATCAATAGAACGAACACAACAGCAGATGTAGTGGATGTTAGAAAGCACAAAAGAAAAATGAGACTCGTTGGCGCTTAAGTGAGGGATGAAAGTTATTACCATTGTTTTCTTTATTTACGTACTTTAAGCGAGAATACAAATGATAGGATATATTATATGTTTATCAAAAATACATACTATGTATAAAAATTTATTTAGACGGTTGCAAATTATTTGCAAGGGAAGGTCAAGTGAAAAATTCGGAATGCTTCCGATTGGTTTCCAGAAAGGTCAGTAACGCCGCTGCCATAGCTACCTGTTCATAAATGCTGTCTGTGGAAGAAGGTAAAAGGTGCGGCTAATGCAAGCTGTGAAAATAGAGCTTTTTTCTCATTTTTCGAAAAACAAATTATCTGAAAACCCATCCACAAAGTTCATCGTGTTTTGCTTAAAAAGCGTTTTTACTTTGCACCATTGCGTAATGAAATTTAAATAGTCTAATTTTTTCCCTCTGTTTTTCTGTAACAAAAACAACAAACAAAATATTTCTCAAATCCAGTCCAGCAGTATTACTTTAAAGAAGTAATGTTTTGGTTTTAAGTTGACCAAATTAAAGTAAAGGTATCTTCTACATTAGTCCTTAAATTACGCTACCGAAACTTTTATCATTTACACAAAAACTTAAACTAATACCTTTCGAAGACACTGCAATAGATCAAAGTCAATACAATTTTGCAAAAATGCTGTATTGAGCTTAACTTACTGATATGATCCCCTATTTTCTTTGGGTTTCCAAAGATGTTAGTCAGACATGCCTGCCGTTGGTACTGGCAATAACGAGGGGTTGGAAAGATAACTAAACATCACACATAAACACTTCTTCTTCTTCTTGTTTCATCCAATGCCAGAAGGCGCTGGCGAAACATGAATAAATTCAAGTCCAGAGCTCTCGATCAGCCATAGTAGTTATCAGTTCAGATCATGTCAAACCGGCTTCCTCTTTGATGATTGACTTTATTGTGACATAAGGGCAGCTAACTCTTCTTTTTGCATCTGGAGACCAAAGTAGAAGTTTTCCTGCTGATTTATCATGGCGACTATCATGTCCTGCAAGTGAAAGTCGTCTCCCCCTCACAATCTCTGATACACGAGGTAAGGAACCATACAACACGTTGTTTGTGGGATGATTTTTCCAGGAAATGTTGTACGCAAGTCGAAATATTTGAGCGTATGTACACCCGAGACGTTTCCGGCACGCTACATTTATTGTCCATGATGCTGAGCCGTACAACAGAATCGTCTCTATGCATACCTTGAAGACTTTGGTCTTGGTTTCTTAAAAAAATAAGCATTTTATTTACCCAAGATAACCGAAATAGTTTTCTTGAGCATTAATTTCATTTTATTTATTTTTTAGTATATCTCTTCACTGTGATTTATTATAATCAAAGAAAAAAACCCACAAATTCAATCGATTCTAAGCAGAACTCGATATTCTAGGGAAGCAGTCAGCAGGAGAAGCAGTGAGTAAGCAAAAGTTTGATCAGATTTCCTATATATGAGACTGGTGGTTATTCCAGACCTTCACATTGGCACTTGGGATAGGTGAAAATTTGTAAGTGGAAATAGCTGGTCGGGAAAGTTACTTCGCATTTCGAGTGCACTGATACGACAGAGCTTATTACAGGTATGTCGGGGTTGCGGTATAAAGAGTTCAATACTTCTCTTTCGTTATCGTACAGCTTCCTGCGACGCAAAGCTCTGGCTAGCGTTCCAGGCTTCAGAGACATATTTCAAGGACTCGGTAAGTCATGCCTTGTTCCTTACGTCCTGGGATTTGCCATAAAACAAAGACGTAATTTGGGAGTAGTAAATATAATCTCTAATTTAATTTAGCATTGTCTACGATCAGAAGACATGTTCTGATAATTTCTGAATCCTAAACAAGGTCATACAGTGAAATCACTATCTTTACAACCTCGAGATTCTCTACAAAGAACTGCCAGAAATTCATCCTAATACCTCAAAGCGATAAGGTAGGATCAGGAAACAGTGAAAGAATGCTTTGGCATTTTTCCATGACAGTCTGTGGTAGAGCCTTCAAAATAAATGTCACGGCAACTAATTTCGTAGACCTGATGCAGCTGTCAAACTCGTTTGCTGAATCGATTAAATGTGTGAAAGAAACAGGTAATGTAAGAAGCAGATCAGGGTAGAACACCCCTTTCTTGTGCTATTAGACAACACCATTGGAGAGAATGTCTAACATTTTACAAGCATACTATAAAGATATTCATTAACACATAAATTGGATTGGACATTGTTTTAGCCTTAGTTCACTTTAATACTATTGACTGGACCAGCTCTGCTTTGTTGAATGACTCTTCTGGTAGCTTTCTAGCAATGACGCTCAAAATGGATTATTCTGATATATCAGTAGTTTCATTGACAGCAACAGCTTAGTTAATCTAGTATGTTAGACTTGGTAGCAGGTGTCAGAGTAACCCAAGCAAACTTTCGTTGGAGTAGGGAAGGAAATATCCCTTTGCAAAGAACTGGTGAAAAATCTTAACAGGTAGTAATATCAGGCAGCGCTCTGTTCTGAGTCAACGACATTTACTTCTTTTCCACTTTTTCAAAACTGTCTTCAAGCTTTTTGACTGGAGGTCGTATTCACCCACAATTTTGAAATTTTCTTCTGGTTTAGTCACTATGTTGCTTCGATCTCACCTTTCTGTTCTATCTTAAAACTAAATTCACAAGCCGAAAGCACGTTGTCTTTTACATCGACGAGTTTGATAGCATTTATTGTTAAGCTTGTCTCCTGGTGCCACTTTAGCTTCACATTCTTTCTGTAATCTCTGCTCATCTTCATCTGAAAGACAAGTTAAGCCATTCAAGACGGAGTAACACTCTCTTAAAACCTGCGACAACTGCTACATGCAATTTACAGGAAAAGGTGACGTTCCAGTCATTCAGAGCAAGTGGCCCAAGTACTTTAAACAAGAAATTTAACTAAAAACCTGCTAGCAATTAACAATGGTACCGCTTACCACACGAACAGAACCGAAACAAGTTACACAATTCCAAATATATTTAAACGCCTTGACTAGAAAAATTTGGAGCAGAAGACAACAACACAGGCAGGGTTCAACAAATACAAGGAACCAGAAAATCACCACCGTATTCAAAAACAAAAATTTGAACTTTGTAAATCAATACTTTTCTGATCCTCAATAATAAGAATAATGGGATTGGAGGACCTCGTTAGCATTGGTTGTCAACCCTCCTGGAGATGGTGTCCCCTTAAAGATACCAGTGGTAGTGTCACCTCACCACCACTCCTATTTTATTAGGGAGGTGTGATATACACTGCTTGTTGTCACGCCTTCCAATGCCATCTATGTCACCGTTGGGATCAGCCAGTCGGTGTGCTGATGGTATGCATCTAGGTCATCTGTTTCTATCTTGAATTTTTGATATTAAAATTTTAATCAAAGGAATGGCCCTTAATCTTCAGTAAGAGGGTGAGGAGATTTCCTGGATCTCACACTGACTCAATATCCGACTGTCTCTTCTTCAGACTACTTGTTTCCTTTTATTCCTTTATTGATTTCCAATAATTCTTGCTTAGTTATTGAGGTAATACCAGATCCCACTACGGCTTTGACAAGCATCACATATTTGTTTTATGTTAATGCCCATTACATGACATGGTTGACTCATTTTAAAGGGCTGACAGAATTGCAGAAGTTACCTAACGTTGCTCTTGTCCACGATCTTCCACAGTACGTTAATTTTCTCGCAAGATTTCCTGACCCAGATTTAAGAGCCTTCTCTTTTAGATCTCTTTGTGACTTCTGTTACTGAGTATTGTACAGCTTTATCTTGACCGCTTTTTTGATCTTGTTGATAAGCCACATTATCGTAAGACATATTTTTTGGTCATTACAGGTAGGATAAATTTTGACAATTTCTTGGGGATATTTCTCATGATCCAGTCTTCTGGAAATCAGTTTCTAATGCTGCAACAGAATTTACGAAATAGATTCAGATTGACATTGAAATATTTACACCCAGTCGTCGATACGAAGTTAAATCTCATTCTCCTTCGTGGTTTAATGCTCACTCTTCTGGATTTGGTCATAGTTTTAACGTAATTTGGCTGATGAACCTCGAGTTTCTTTCGGACGGATGAGAAATGCGTATAACATGGTAATTTCAACTGTGAAATGTTACTATGCTGAGCAAGTTTAAAATTTCTTTCTTTCCGAAGACCTTAAAGTCGAGGTTTCTTAAGGATTTACAATAGTGTTTTGAATTCTAGCTTTTTATTGGTGTTCAATATTATTTGTCCTCTAAGGAAACAGCTTATTTATATGGTAGATTGTTTTCCGCCAATTCCACGCTGTGACACTAGTGTTCCTTAAACAGAATTCCCCTTGTACACCGATCAGATTTGAGCTTCGTCATAAAAAACCCAAGATTGTTTGCAAAGGTTACCCAGTGGCTTGATTATCTGAAGTTCCTTGTCCAGATTCCATTCCGGTAGTTGTCTTGAACGATTGTACTTCCAAGCTATTTTTCATGCTACGCACTTTGTCTACTTGTAAAATTTCTGATGTTGTCCCTGCCTTCAAAAATGTAGGTGATGCATCTTGACAAAAATTAACCTGCAAATTCTTTTTTTTCTGTCAGTAGTAAGGTAGTAAATTTTTACAGAACTCAGATCATATTGATGATGTTTAATACGGCTTTAGAGGATCTCGCTCCAGGACGTGCTTTTGTTCTGGTTATAATGAAGGTATTCATTTTGATGATAAATTCTAATTATACTGGCATTCCCCAAGGTTCTAATTTTGGTCGCATTTTCCTTTTTTATACCAATTATCTTTCTGGTAAGTTGCTTCAGTTCATCAATATTTATTCTTATTACACTACCTCATAATAACGCACAAGAAAACAAGCGTTTAGGTTTAAAGCATGCTCTTCAGGCTGTCAAAAATTAAGGACAAAATCGATTGTTAAAGCGGCAAAAGGCGACTGATGTTGTTCAGTAAAAAGCTAAATCCTTTTTCCTCCAATAATCATTGACCATCGTTCTAATGTGAGCCCTGGTAAGGTTGCTTCTCCTCTTAAGCAATGCTCATCAATAAGAATGCATCGTTTTTCATTTTCTCCAGACTTTGTTAGAAGTTTTATAGTCGATCTGTTTGCAAGTTTGCTTGTAGAAAAAGTTGGTTCTGTATCATGCTAGAGAGTACTTTACGCCAGAGGGCATTTTTATCTATGAATCTATTTTCCGTCTTTGCGTTGGGTAATTTAGTCACATCTGGGCAGTTGCTGCCTTGGCTTATCTTGATGTTCTTGATCAACTTTCGAGACGTTTTTAATAACTTGATAGGTCCAAGTCTTGCTGCTACTCTCCGGAATTTGTCTAATCGACGAAACGTGGTCCATCTTAGCCTTTTCTATAGGTATTATCATGGAAATGGTTTTATTGGGCTTGACGTGCTGGTACCTGCTCAGCTTAGTGCATCTCATGTGACTTTCTTTTAATGTCTTAATCCATAAGCAGTAACTCTTTAGTTGCCGAGTGCCTTCCTTCATTATACGACTTAGATGATTTAAAGGGCAAGGTTAAATCTATTTTTTCTTTGCTTAAAATATTTTGGTCTTTGCTTCACAGCTCGAAAGACTTTGTGGCTTTATGCCCTGTATGGTTCTTGAGCATACAAAAACCCCAAAGTGTCTAATGGAGGGGAAGGGAGGGGTTAAAGCGGGTGATGCAATAATAAAAAAGGTGTGCTATTTTTATAATTAATCCTCAGACTCCCGCAGGTACACTCAACACCTTGTTTATCCTTCAATAGCGCACTCGCACACAGTTCACTGTCTTTACAAATCAGTACTACTCCGTTGTTGTGTGATCTGGGCAACGGTGTCATAACTCAAGATGCTGCTTGTTATACTAAACCACACAAAGCAGTGACGAATATTTCATGAAATTAAAACAAAAATTTGTGATAATTACTTGGGACAATTACCACTAGTAACCACGGCAGTCTTTAAGAAAGTGTGCAGGGGAAGGCAAACAAGAAAGTGTGGGAAGAATGTGCTAGATTCGGTAGTCCCGAGTTCAATGATGCACGCTGACAAATCTTGTACAACCGCGTGCAAATGCAAAAATTGGAACGTTTTGACACAAATAACAAAGCAAACATATAAAACCGCCAATTTAGGAAGATAAAATCTTATACGAATAGGAAATGACTTTACGTTTAAAGAAGTCCAGTGTACATTACAATCCAAACATAAAAAATAAAGAAAATAAACCCCTATTACGTACAGAGAATTAAGGCTATTCCTGGACATAATCTAGCTATATACAGTAAGGTGTCGTCAAATGATGATGGCAAAAATTATACATCTAAATTTGGTAAGAATACATATCATATTAAATCATATTCACAATTGAATACAGAGTAAAGTGCTAGTTTTAGAATCCCTCCAGGCCATTTAATCTAACTTTAGTAAATATTCACTTTCTTGCAGTCTGGGACTGCAGCTAAGTATAAAAGTTAATATTATCTACACCACGGTGTGATTTTTCCTAAACGAATCAATTACAAATTTCACTGATCACAGTGATTTTCCCCTGTAGGTTTCACAGATACTACTAAAACTCGAATAAAGTACAAGAAGGCTTAGCAGAAACCCACTTTCCTTGAGGGCAGGATTATGCCTTCTTAGGCACGAGGGTAATGGCTTATACCAAAGAAATATTACCTTAAAACAGGTAAATATTAGCATAAAATAATTTGTGTTTATATATTTATATATGTATAACCATGGGAGGAAGTGATAAGGATGGATCTCAAACAAAAAGGTGTCAGCACAGACCTGGTGAAGGATAGGATAACTTGGAAGTCGATTTCAAGAAAGCGTCCAACACATGCTAGCACGTGGAACGGACGTTAAAACGAATATGATGCGATAAAAAAACATTTGGACAAAGCTTTTAATCAAAGCCCTATGCAGCTCAAGGTGCCTGTAGTAGAGAACAGGAATGCACTGCAAACGTCTCACAATGATTTTTTTTAAAGAATGAGTCTTGATTTTACTGTTTGGAGGAGGATCTGTTAGGGATGTTAATGATATTTCAGGCAACGAGTAAAATTTCTTACTATTTCCATTACCTTTCTTTATTCCAGATCAATTATAAAAGGCAACAAAGATCATAGCATTTTTTTTTATTTGGGTGAGCACAATGTGAACATAGATGCTTTTGAAGATAGGGATTAAAAACATGAGTAGTGACGCAGCCAAAATAACCCAGCGCTGATTTCTTATCTAACAACCATAAACCTGATATGAAACAGGAGACAACATTTCCTTTACGGTCCTGCCTTTCCCGAATTCCTTCGGATTTCTTGGGCAAAATTCGGGAAAATGCGCCCATTAGCAATTTTCTAGGAGCAGCCTTTCTGCAAGTGGGCTATAAACTGTCCTAAGTCCAGCAGGTTCCTTTAATACCTTAATACAAGGCCAAATATGATATTGTCAAATTTAGCAAACTGCAGCCATTGCCTACTGTCCTACCCGTCCCAAGTCTAATTCAAAAAATTACACATTTGTCTCGAAGTACCATTAAAATTATAGTTAAAATGTTTGAAATTTTGTGACAAGGTAAAAATAACAACAGCTACCAGAGTATAAACGTTTCTCATACTCATCTCTTTAGAAGCAAAGGCTAACCAACCTATTGCATAACTTCCTGTAAGACAAAATCCAAAAGATAAACAAGTGTCTACCAGTTATTTCTGGAAGAACTACCTTCATTGCCTAGATACATATTGTTCTCCAAAACACCATATCTTTCAATGAGCGTCATCTTTAGAATTGGATTACTTGGCACGAAATAACTCCAAACCGCGATGTTATTTCTTGAAGTGACTGGCTTCAATAAATGTGGCATCACAAATAAACTCTTCGCAAAAAATAAAACATTCCAAAAATGCTAGGAGCGAATAAAATACCGCCGACTCATACTTGTTATTTCCTTGGCATAACATAAATGAATGACGAGCTCAATATTCTCCCAATACCTCTCCTTTGGACCATAAAGGCTCTAGCGTCAATCTTTATTTGTTATTTGATGTAATATTAAAGAAAAAATATTACAATAATACTTTATTAATCTTGCATCGCTTTTCAATTTTCTTTTTTCTGAAGGAAGTCTTCTGCATAAACTGCTTATTGTTTGTTTCATGGTACGCGATTTTTAAGGGATGAATTGTAACAAAATGCCATTTACAAATTTGGTGGTTTTTTTATTTCAATTACAATACATCCTTGGTAATAACGATAACGTGGTGTACCAAGGGTACCACTACTGTTCAATATTAAAATAGTGCAAGAACAAAAAAATACGAAATAAAAAACCTGGTTGCAGTAGCTCCATAAGATTTTAGTTATAATAAAAATATTTTTCCTTCAAAAAATGTAATGGTATGACGAAACGTGGTCAGGGGAACACCGAAACCAAAATAATTCGTTTGTCAAAATAATCAATTAACAGTTAATCTGTTAACAAGGGAAAAATTACTGATCCCAAATTTGAAAAATGGGAATATTTACCCTTCATTGCGATCACGCAGTCACAGCCAGCCTTTCTATTTTTGATAAATGAGCCTGGGTCTAGCCAAAGGGACAGTAAGAAAGTACAGTACCTTATCTTAGGTAAAGAGACACATCAAGTCTTTAAAGCGCACGTTTAGAACTTCGTGGGGCTTCTCACTGGAAGGAATGAGTCGTATAAAATATCAAAATGGTCATTCTAAAGAATGAAATAACGAAAAAAGTTTGGTATCTTAAAAAGCTACAGCAACAGCTTTTTCTTGTTTTTGACCCCAAAATTAAAAGAAAATCGTTGTGGCTATACAAATAACAATTTAAAAAACTATGGCTAAGCTACCTCTGAAAAAGGCATTTAACTATAGCTGTGGTCTGGTATAGTTGCAACTGAGAAGAAATAATGATAAATTCCATTGTGGGCCTGTTAAGCCAATGATTGTGATAGGGAGTAACGGTATTTTACCGTTTGCAGAGGATCATAATGAATTAGCGGTGAGTTGTGATAAATGAAACTCATTAGGTGAGTAGTTTGACACAGACCTAACAGAACTTGTAATATACTTAAGGTATAGTTGCAAAGGTTTCTTATCAGGTAGAAGTGCTTATGCTCCGATCTTTGCGGGGAACACCAATTTTGTTCATATTTTTGCCTTCGTCATCACATGTTACGCTTCTTGGTCTCCCATCAGGAGTACCACGATCTGACGCGAGACCTAACGAAAAATAAGCAACATACAAAAAAGTATAACCAAAGAAATATCACTACAAGGTTGTATATTTTACCTTTATCTAAACAATAAAGGTAATCACTGCCTAAGTACGTTTTTATCGCTAATACGTTGCCAGTGTTAACACTACGGTGAAATATCTCGCTCTACCAAACACCTTACTTAATATGGCCTTGCAAATACAGAAGTGGATAAACATTAAAGCATTCAAAAAAAATTCCAAATTACCAACAGAAATTGTAATGGAATGTATTTTGGTGGTTTTGGCTTTCAATGGTTATCTTTTGCATTAGTTAAGCTATAGGTACAATGTTCTTAACCTGACCTTTTTCTTCCAATTCTTTGATCAATCTTTTCCTCGATCTCTATCGGTGGATGAGGTAGGTGTCTAACAAAAATTGGTATCATAGAACTTTTTCTCGAAGTAACAAAAACAACTAACGGTGTTGGTGGCATAGTTACTTAAACGTGGCCAAAGCAACAATGTACAAACAATTTTACAACTGTACCTTCTTCAGCTACTTTTCTTTTTTTCTCTAATTTTTGCATCAGTTCTGAATCTTCTACTCCACTTTCTGACGTTCTTTCTTCAATTCGACCAGATACACTAGTCTTCTTGAGCTGTATTCTTTTAAATTCTACTACTGGTTCCTTTTTCTCCTTTTCATCCAAATCTTGAAACGCTGCTGCTCGTCCTTTCCTCATATCAGCCTGTCGTGAAAATTGGGTAAAGAATCGCGTCAATGCAAAGATGATATTAAAGGTACAAAGGATAAATTCTAACTGGTAAGCATTGTAAATTGAAATCTACCCATGCGTTGAAAAGCAACTGTTTTGCAGTCCATAGGGAACACTTGCAAAAGTCAGTTTATGTAACACGCAAACAAATGTCATACATATGCGAGTAATGCGCAGACTATGTCCGTCATACAAAATATATTGTTGATGAGAAATTTTTATAAATAAATAAATAAATGCCCTTTGTTGCTCTGTACTGAGCTTTAAACTATCGCTTCTTTGCCAACAATACTGCTCAGCTTAAGACTGGAAAATTTGTTATAGTGCCATTGCTACCTTTCACGATTGTCCTCATCTTTGCAGTTAATCACCGAAAAGGAAAATGTGATTTGTTTTTAACAAAAAGAATAAATTCTTAGGTTATCTTTTTGGCCGCATTGATCAGTCACTTAACACAACAAGTATTAATATAGAAATATGGAACAGTGACTGTCATCAGATTTTCGTGTAGAAACAAAGCCTTTCATGTACTGGTGGGTTACCACACATCAAGGTGAAAATTTGCACAATGATAAGGGCTAAATGTGGTAGGTTGATTAGCAGGTGAGCGACATGGATGTTATATAGTATAACAAGAACAAATTCTGGTTAACAAAAAGCACTGAACCAACAAACAATTAATGTGATCATAAGGTGCATGTAAAAAACCTGGCGATCCCTAGGCGCTGATCGTGGAATCAGTGTCACATTTGCGAAGAAAAATCTTGCAGCTACAGAAAATGCTGTGATTAGTTAACACTTCGGTGATTTCACTAATGAGTGTGAGCGATGCAGCTTCTCCACTTAGTGATCAACAACAACCAGTTCGTAGCCTGACGGCAAAGCTTCTTTATCTCCTGACCACTCCTAAGCAACAAAAGACCATCCCCAGGCGCCGACTGTGGCATCTGTATAAATTTGATAACAAAAGACTTACGGCAGTCAGTGACCAACAGCAACCCGTTCGTAGCCTGACAGTAAAGCTTCTTTATCTCCTGACCACTCCTAAGCAACAGAAGGCCATCCCTAGGCACCGACTGCGGTATCTGTTTAACAAGATTACAGTTGCTAAAAACCAAAATAATTAAACTTGTATGGTTTTGGCCTATAGAGGAGCCGTGGCTAAATGGTTAGTGCATCTGCACCATAACCAATAATCCAAAACAAGCCAAATCCAAGTCCCTATGAAGAGCACCGTCTGAGCCCCAGTTACTGGGGAGAAATGAAGATAAAACCAAAGAAATAAAGATTCTGGCATATGTACTATTTATATTACAAAGAAAATAATACATATTTATTTCTACACAGATTCATAGAGATGGACACAGATTGACAGCTCTCGTATGCTCATATAGCTTCAAACTGACGAAACACAAATAAACCAATACATAGGGAACTATAATATTAGGGGCGACATTCATGTAACGACTACTCTGGTACTTTCATACAGATTCAAACTTTCGACATTAATATAAATGAATATTGTTAACGACAACACATTTATTTACATTCATATTGACGACAAACATGTTAAGCAAACGGGCAACTGTCATTTGCTGGTATAAATACATACAGACGGACATACATATAGACTCCAATTTTTTCATGCAGGTTTATTAAAATTTTTAAAAAGATACCAGGGCCAATCCCGCTTGCCCGTACCGAGTTACACAAACGTTAAGCACATTAAAGTATGCAGATAACTCTCTTTGCTCATAAAGGCTCATGATGATGGAATATGGGAAGGTTTATTGATATCTTTACCTATTATATTCCTACAGAGATACATACAAAAAAGTGAATGTTAACAATTTAGGAAGGGCCTGAAAGAAAAAACAAACAGGAAAAGATATAGAAAGAAAGTAATAGATATGGTCGACCGACCGATCAATCTATCGATAAGTCTACCAATCAATCCAACAACTTACTAATGAAAATAATGCAGCGATTTCAATTAATCAGGAACAATTTAATCAAAATCCATGATAGAAGAGTAGGTTTAAAAGGATGAAAATCAATAAACAGCTGTAAATAACAACAAAATAAAAAGCAAATATTCATAGCAAAATATATGTAAGTGAAATTAAAGTAAATACTCTTTACAAAACGGGCAACGCAAGAATACCAATATAATGAAAGCTAATAAAACCCACCAATAATAACAATAATTAAACAGGAAAAAAATCTGAGCTTACCAGAAGTTCTGCAAGATCATTCATGGCGGATGGCTGCTCTTTGCTTTTTTCAACAGGCTGTGGGGAAAATAATGCAAACCCTTTTAAATACACCAAATATTTTATCTTACACAAACACCTAGGCAAATAAAGTAAAATGTGTAATTCAAGAAGCAGAATTCGGGCCGCTGGTGAATTCGCATAAAAATTCTGACGATCGCGGATTGTAATTTTACCAACATTACTACAAAGAAATTGCTAAATATCCTCAAAATAAGTGTTAATGTAACTTAAGAAAGCTGTGGAGTATATTAACCGATGAAAACACTGAAGTAATACTTTCAGAAATATGGGTAACATGCCTGATACTGTGATAATACTTACCGAAAGTGTACGTCTAAGGCCCACTCCTTTTTTAATACGGTCCATCATTTCACGCATGGCGTCAGCATGTGCATCGGTAAGCTCATTTTCTGAAACACAGAGATCGGAGCAGTAGTCAATTTCATGTTTTCTGAGAAGTGGCAAACAAGTCAATACCACAAGTGTATACAATAAACCTATAAATACTTGGCAGGGAAAGACCTTAGGTCCTTCTGTCTCTAGTGAGACATTGGGCAGCAAGACGGCGCCAGCGGACTCGATCCGCGGCCAGAACTTGAATGTTTCGGATATAAATCTTCCTGTGGCGCAGATCGCTTTCGAAAGTGGCTCGCCAAGTTGTTACCGGCCTGCCCCTCTTGCGCTTTCTTCCACTTGACTTCCAATTCAGAGCCTCTTGTGCTAATCATCCAACTGGCAGTCGTAGCGCATGACCAGCCAATCTCCACCTTCTCTCTTCAACTATCTTGTGTAACTCCTTTTGACCAGTCCGCCTCAAGATTTCTTCATTTGTAATTCTTTCTCTCCACGAAACCCCTAAAATCCTTCGCACGTTANTCCGCGGCCAGAACTTGAATGTTTCGGATATAAATCTTCCTGTGGCGCAGATCGCTTTCGAAAGTGGCTCGCCAAGTTGTTACCGGCCTGCCCCTCTTGCGCTTTCTTCCACTTGACTTCCAATTCAGAGCCTCTTGTGCTAATCATCCAACTGGCAGTCGTAGCGCATGACCAGCCAATCTCCACCTTCTCTCTTCAACTATCTTGTGTAACTCCTTTTGACCAGTCCGCCTCAAGATTTCTTCATTTGTAATTCTTTCTCTCCACGAAACCCCTAAAATCCTTCGCACGTTACGCTGATGGAATGCTTTCAATTCCTGCTGTATCTTCTTGGTGCTCTTCCATGTTTCACTAGCATATAGGGCTGTGGAGATTATTATAGCTGTGTACAGTTGGAGTTTTATCTTCAAGCTTATCTGTTTATCTGAAAGGTCTTAACGGCGATAATTTTACTGTAATCGTGTCCCTAAGAAGTTTAGCTGACCCTTAAACGTTTCACAATTAATCTTTTTCTTCTTCTTGTTTTATCCAATGCCAGAAGGCGCTGGTGAAACGTGAATAAATTCTGAAGCCCAGAGCTCTCGATCAGCCATTGCAGCTATCATAAATAATATTTCTGCAAATAAATTATTTTCAAAATTTCCATTTACGTCTTAGCTCAAATTAATTCACAATAAACTAGTTCTGATAAACAAAAAACAAGGTTGCTCGAATTTTCTGGCGCCATTAAAAGGCTTTATTCCTCAAAAGTACTTTTACTGGTTGTAATTTTGAGTCATCTTTTCCAAACCCCAACCCAACCATAGATATGATTTCACTATCCGTTCATAAGCTTCAAGCTTATCTGTTTATCTGAAAGGTCTTAACGGCGATAATTTTACTGTAATCTTGTCCCTAAGAAGTTTAGCTGACCCTTAAACGTTTCATAATTAATCCTTTTCTTCTTCTTGTTTTATCCAATGCCAGAAGGCGCTGGTGAAACGTGAATAAATTCCGAAGCTCAGAGCTCTCGATCAGCCATTAAAAAAAAGTACTTTTACTGGTTGTAATTTTGAGTCATCTTTTTCAAACCCCAACCCATAGATATGATTTCACCATCCGTTCACAAGCAAGTTAAAAACGCTCTTTCGTATCTTCCATGAGCTGACATTAGCAATCATTTCCAATATCATGTTTCTTCCCAATTGCAGTCCTAATTAGCCTTCATTACATAATATACCTTGATTCAATATTGATAACAGGCGGTACTTTCACTCCATAACCCCAGCAGGTGAAAGTTCTTCTTGTTATCGAACATCCCTGATAAGGAATCATGCACCAGTGCGCTTTTATTAGTTTCTTTTTCACAAGAAGAACTTTAGTAATAGGGGGGTTCAAGGCACCTTTCTCCCTAAAATGCTGCCCTCTACAAGCAACGTTTGTTGTAAAGAGAATGCGTGTATGAACGGTGTTTCGGGTACCCATAAATGTTTCATTAAACAAAAACATGTGAGTTGTCTCATAGACCTGTTGGACCACCTTTAAAAGAACGAGAGCATGACATTGGGTTTCCTGGAAGGAAAACCCAATGTCAAACTCTTCTGATAGTGGGTTTCCTGGAAGGGTTTATTAACAAACTACTGCATTATCTCAGTTATTACAACATATAATATAAGAATTATTTTTTTGCTTTGATTTTTTCCTGTAAAAACTCTATTTGCCCACGTCTCCGGGTTTTATTGTATGTCGAGATTTGGTTCATCTGCTATTAAAATCAATCATTACCGTAAAATTACATTCCGGTAGCTTATCTTGCAACTAAAATCTCTATGTTTATCAGGTGTTGGTGTAGGATAAAACAAACAAATCCCTTAAAAAATTACTTCGATTATTGTTTTAAAAAAGCTGAAGGGAACTACGGCCTGGTAGCACATATTAGCACACGAAGTACTTATTTCAATACGCTCTATGTGAATAAAAAATAAGTTTGGTTAATTTAGTCTTTTAGTCCATTCTCTTTTGTAGTAGCAACGGACAGAAATACATTCAGCAACAAAGCACTGAACAACACAGTCACACAGGAGGGGAGACACAAACAAATAGTGGCACAGGCAAAGTCACATAAACACACAGCGACAGAGACAGATACACAAATACAATAATTTTTGCACATTTTTGGCTTACCAAAAATGTGCAAACGCCTACTTTGTTCGTTTCAACCACACAGTAGGAGTATTTAGTATCCGACGTACTAATACACACTTTTACTTTTGAACTTAATAAGCAGCTAAAACATCAAACGTGCACACGGTACAGAATAACCTTGATCACACAATAAAGTAATTCTTGTCTGACTGGCTTAAATCATCTTATATCATGTGTCAGTAAAATCAAATTTACTATTCCACTTACAACTGTATCAAATTCATATATAACTTGATACACTTTGGTATGGTGCAATATATCCCAATATGATGACAAACTATTAAGAGCTCTGTTACTTGACACTAGGGTAGGTAAGGTTTGTGTTTTTACAGGAACTACCTTACAATACATGTCACAAAAAATGTCTTTCCTTTTTCTCACGCCCCATTTTTGTCCACATTCTCTGGCCTTCTTCAATGCAATATATCAAACACAATTTTTCTATTCCAAGAGCTCTTCTTTGATGAATAGAGCTTCATGTATTTAATCAAGCTAAAAAAACACCAAGATGAATGAATTGCTTTCCATAACAACGACAGTTACCCCCATTTTATTATCTGGGAATTTCATTTAGAAGGTTAAATACACCTAAAACTCAAGTAAAATAACGTTTTATCGGTAGCTTAGCAGGATTTTATAGATTAATGTCTAAAATTTTTTAGAATAGTAAAAAGATATTAAAGGGGAGAGTTCCACCAACCACACTCTTTTAAATGTAAAAGAAAAAGTATTTCTGAGCTTCAGAATAATCAGTATCAAGATGTTTGGAACCTCTGTAAGTCAAAACTCAATTCCCATTTATGACATTTTAATCATAAAAAATTTGCATAAGAGTTTTTCACAGCGTTGAGCAAGTATCCCACTGTCGTGCTACAGTTTTCTTAAGAGTTTCTTTACATTTATAAAAACGATCGGAATAAAATAGTAAATTCCATGGTAGCCGAAGACTGTTTCCATTAGTCTATGAACTTTATACCCTTGAGATTAAGAGAGGTTTTCTTTTTGACATAACGATGGTGACCAAATGATATGCATGTGGATTCGTTGAGATATTTTCCTATTCAAGGAACACCAGGTGAAAATGGATTTAAAAAGTGGTAACAATCGCAACAGGATGCCTCAGAGGGTAAACAGCGGCCATACAAAGACTCTCTGGTTGAGTAAGGCATGAAGGGGTAAAAACTCAACAGGCATGGAAAGCTAATATTAAGGGTCAATAATGGCTTCATAGAAATGTCTTACTAAAGGGCCTACTAACTAACTAACTAACTAACTAACTAACTAACTAACTAACTAACTAACTAACTAACTAACTAACTAACTAACTAACTACCAACCTACCTAACTACCTGCCTAACTACCAACCTACCTAACTACCTGCCTAACTAACTAACTACCTACCTACCTACCTACCTACCTAACTAACTAACTAACTAACTAACTAACTAACTAACTAACTAACTAACTAACTAACTAACTAACTAACTAACTAAATAGATAAATAAATAACTAATAAAAGACAATAAAATAGGTTACGAAAACTTAGGAGAAGTTTACACTTACTTAAATGTAAAATAAATTTCCGATCATTAAAACTGACGTATACGTCATAAATTTGACGTGTTAAAGGCATCAAAATTTAGGCATAACAAAATAATTTTTCATATAATTGAATAATTGTGGATGTATGATCACTAGATACAACATAGGCGCTTAACAAAATGCTAAAATCGGCTTTATTATGTAAGAACGTGACTGCTAAATTGCCACATAAAATCATTTGAATTAGAATCGCATTGAAAACTGAATTGCTACCAAGGAAAAATTTAGTCGTCCACAAAGCTGTAGGGATTTTACCGATTTTTTTGGGTCTGTTTTAATTTTCGTTGCTTTAAAACTCCTTATTCCCTTTATTCTTTGGCGAATATTATTATGATAGAAACCAATCCTTCTGGCGAGCTTCTTTTTTTCATCTTTTGGATTAATCCATTTGAGAAATAAACCTCGAAAACTCCTTATTTCTGTGCCGGTGCACTAACCGCTAAAACACATCTCCTCCAAACGAAGCGTGAATGGATATTGATGACTTATAGAAACGTGTGTGTATAAGTGGCCCGGTGCCAAATTATCTAAATTCATGATCGAAACAGAATATACTGCAAGGCCCCTTGAAAACTAAGTCAGACGCTAATTTATTACCATATTCAAAATACATATTAGTATATTAGTTCTATATGTTTGAGTATTTATTAATACATTAATTGTTATCTTGCAAAGATTCTATCACAATCACACGTAAAAACAGTAACAAGGCGGTTTCACAAATATCTCATATCGCTTATCTCAATGCATATGAAGCTGTCAAACTCAATATAAAAAAAGCAAAAGAATGCAGACTCTTTTCAGGAATAGTTATTTCTAAAAAATTATCAAGTAATAATTTGCCTCATAGGATCAGCATTACCTTTCCCGGGCACATCTTTTCCCTTTTTCTTTTTCCCGCCAATTCTGATAATGATTTTTCTTGAAAAAAAAGCAAACAAAAAAAACACTTAAACAGGATATATACCGTTAAAGGATCACTGAGCGCATTGGCGAATCGAAGTTTACAAAACGCCAAGTTATTTAAAAATTTCTGAACCAAATATTTTCGTTTTCTTGCTCAAAAGCTTCGCTCCGATTTTTTGCGAGGCTTTTTTTATCCCCTTAATTTTGACCCTGACGACCTTTCAAAAATAAATGTAATGAAAATTTTACTGATATAATGCATGAGAAATATCCAAACATCCGTCCGAACACTGTCGGGTCATCAAAGCTTCTGAAGACCGATGGGAATTTTAGCAAGTCTGGCAGTCGCAGCAAATACCTACCAATGAAGGTTGGCTATTGCAACTCTACCGCTTAATTTTCTTTCTTTTGATAATTCTTCCCTTAACTATTTATCGCTAAGTTGGGTTGCGCAGTTTAGTTATCAAAGTCAGTTTACATCGACAGGTGTGACAGAGTCATTCACAAGGTCACAGTTAAGAAGACTATTGCGTCCGTGATACCAAAAATGCATTTCATTTGTTCCCATTTATATCTTTTGATATCTATTTACGAGTCAATACTTCGGAATTAAGTATCGAAAGAAAACACCATATTTCAAGAGGAATTCAGAAACACGATGGCTTTCTGTTACACCATTTCCATTCCATCGTGCACTAAAAATACAAATAACG
The DNA here is from genome assembly GCA_003991215.1 of Morbakka virulenta. Taxonomy (NCBI): domain Eukaryota; kingdom Metazoa; phylum Cnidaria; class Cubozoa; order Carybdeida; family Carukiidae; genus Morbakka; species Morbakka virulenta. Next base: position 3,457,221 of record RDPX01000011.1, on the reverse strand, counting down.
AAAAACAAAATTGAAATTTAACACAACAAACATTGCGAAAAATGTCAAAAAATGTTTTCTTTTAACAGCCTTTACTCTTAATTACACAAATCTTAATTCTCTCGAAACAGTATCTCAAATAAGAAGTGGCATTTTAACAGAAAATCCCCACAACAAAATGGGTTAGAATTGCCATGACTCACAGGCGTTGTCGTTACCTACAAAAGAAATTTGTCTTTAAAGGTCATGAAGTTTTTAAAGCTGTAATATCTAGTAATACCTATTAAAATAAGACAACTATGTCTGCCAAGGAAGTTTCCTCAACGATGAAAGCTGCATGATGGAGATTCAACAGTAATATTGTTTCAACGTAATGGCACGGTACATTACCAATAAGGATAGAGCATTGAAATGCTAGAATCTATATGCTGGTGGCCATATTGGAATTGGAGATGTTCTTATATCTACTAGACTATTACCAGAGGTCCGAACTCATGCCTTTTACAGGAGCCCAGACAACAAAACAAGTGACCTTACATCTAAATCACAGTCACACTGCAATCAAGGGGGCCATGGGTATTGAATAATTGTTAACGATTACTCTAAAAAAGTCACGATTTCTCTACGGCCTAGTATCACATAGAGGTTGGTGAAATAAGACTAGAAGAAACATATAAGAAATATGTTAAAGCAGAAAACAACATTTCTAATACACTAAAAAAACAGTGAAAACCACAGAGCAAAGTCAACTATTCTACTTACTTGAAGCTTGAGGCTGGAAGTGGGGGTGGCGGTGGCGGTGGTGGTGGGGGAGGGGGAACTGCCATCCGTAAGGCTGCTTGCTCTAATTTCTCCTGCAACTCCTCAACTATGAATGAAAAATGATGTACCAAAAGAGACTCAGAAAAAACTACGTACAATACACCCCAAAAATTACACTGAAAATGGAACAAAGTGGTTTACTGAGCACATACAAAAGGTTTTTAAGCTGCAAAGTACATCTGCGCATTTGGTGCTAATAAACATTACTCATCCGTAATCATAAGCATGCAGACACAAATGTAACTTTAAAGATCCAACAACATAGTTGTCTTTGGGATTACGCAATACTGAAACAAGTTCCTTCTTCTATCTCTTCTCTTTCTTTTCCTCTCGGCTACTTGCTGTTGTCTAGTCGAAACAGCCGGAGGAATGGCAATGAATAGAGATTTTGTCATTTCACATAGGAGAATACGCTCTGACCTAAGTGCTTCATTGGATTGCTCTTCGAAACTCTCAACATTTAACTCACTATCATATCCGTTCTTGTTACAAACAAAGGCAGCGTAAACACCGTTTTTTCCGAAAACAAAAATCACTTCAGTATCTCTAGGTGTAACTGTCTGATACTAGACGAAATCTCATTGATATCAGTAAAAAGCTATGAACAACTTCAAGAAATTTATCAATAATTCTTAAATTTGTGGACCTGAGCTAAGCCACTCAAATTCTTATGTTGTTAAATCTTTCTTATTGACGTAAAACGTATACAGAATCGTCCTTAATGATGCCGGCAATGCACACAATACTTCTTCAGTAATGATTCATTGTAGTGAACATTAGGCATGGCTGTGATAAAATAAAGAACTTATTTCCACCTAACATAACAGAAATATATTACAAATAAAGTAACAAAGTGTCATACTCAATTGAAACAACCCCAAAGCTTATACTATCAATAAAAGGTCTAAAGAAACATACTTTTTTTATTTGCCTCATCTTCTCTGTTCTGTGCTTCAGTCAGCTGTCTTTGGGATAGCTCAAGTTGATCAAGAGTGATCGACAGTTTCTCCTCAAGACCTTGAAAGATAAAAACAGTAAACTCAAAATAAAATATGGTACTAAACAAGTATTGATAGCGGGAATAATTTATGTCAGGCAGAGTTATACTAGTTGTGAAGTTTTTTAACTCCAATAATGATTTGTGGTAAGGAGCAAAAATATTGTAATGGAAATGTTGATTTTGGTCAAAACTTTTTCGTCGGCACCCTTCAGGACAATGAAAAATGTCAGGTCAAGTAAACAACAACCAAACATTGTTCTTTCAATGGAGTCACAACATGAGGGGAATCAACGACCGCAGACCATTTTTTTGGTTGGGTTCCAAAATATGCGAGGAGTATCCTATTTTACGGTGGATAACCCTAGGGTCAGAGGATGATACAGTTTATCTAACTACCATAATTTTCTTGGGTAACTACACAATTCTTTTCTTATCCCTGATCACTGTAAAGCAACTTCTTTTCAACGCTTTAAGTAACAAAAAACTTTTCATGATTCACTCAGTCTCAAAGAATTCATACCTCAGCATGAAAATAGTTAATTTCTTTTCAAATCAAACATAATATAAAACGATGATTGTAACCTTTTCACCATTTTCACACTGAAAAATTTTCAATGTGAGCAACCTTTCCATACTAGGGTATCAGCACACATAGCCATGCAACACTCAATCATAGGGGCACAAACGTTTGATACAAAAAGTCTTTCAGGCCATGTAAATTGCATTTAAGATAAAATCGAGGAAATAAAAATGAACGAAACAGCCTTTCCCACAAAAACTCAGGTGACAAAATTTTTCTGATCCACTTCAATATTACCAAAGATGTTCGTTGCAAAGCCACAAACTTCCACAACATTATTTACATGGTAATGATAATACTGTGGTGCGGGTCATGAGAAAGTGTGGTTAATAAGATAGTGTGAGTTACCTGGCGTACGGACTATCGAGCGTGATTTCTTTTAGTAAACATTAATGCAATAAAACTGGATATGAAAAGCATAAATAAAAGACAAACATGAGTCTAATTTCGAGCTGAACTGACAGATCTAAAAATTCTCACCGCTTTCGAGAGGAAAATGCAGTGAAATTGTAATCATTCTAAGAAATTCTAATTCGAACTAATACTTTCCACTTTGAATTTTAGGATAACAATAGTAACTACTCCATAATAAATGACGCCCCTCCCCAATCAATTCTCTCTCTGAAAACTGCTTGCTTGCAAAGAAAACTTTGAGTGCAACGGGCAACGGCAAGCGTTATTCAGGAAATAATTACAATTTAGAAAGTTTACAAAATAAAAGAGTTTTGGAAAAAAATATCCAATTCAATAGTCATGTGTAAAACTGACACATTTTCGATGACTCTCCAGACCGTACGAGCCTTGATAATACAAGTGTGTGTGTGTGTGTGTGTGTGTGTGTGTGTGTGTGTGTGTGTGTGTGTGTGTGTGTGTGTCAGTCCATAATATGTGAGGAAATATATGTGGAGTCAAGAAACGTCAAAATTTCCTGGCGGCATTCAGATTTACCTAACTATCACACATATACTGCGGCTTAACAAAACTAAGCAACACCTATTTGAAAATTCAAAATACTCTTTCTGTCCGTATTCCTTCCAAGTTAATAATTACAAGGGCATTTTGTGCTTTCCGAGACTTAAATATTTCTACAGGCTGAATTAGACCTTAAAATATTTAAAATGCCAACTACAAATGTAATGCTGACTACCATCGTATCATATCACCCTACATGCACTGTGCTTTGTCATACTAACAGCGATCAATAAAGAATCATAAACAAAGGAAAGAAAACGCTTCAGTTTCCATATGAATACACAACACCCCCTAGCCTAAATCTAAAATCTGACTTCACATAAATTCCATCCACCTATACCATGCCGTACTCTCCTCCTTATTAACTGCTTCTTCTATTTATCACTTGAATTTCTCCTTAAACGTATTTCAATTTTTTCCTCCCTTAACCTCACATACGTTCTATGAATATCCCATTTTTCCTAAGGTGCCCTCTCTTCAATACACACTGCGTACTTCTTATGGTCTTTACAAAGTTCTCCTTGTTTCAACTGCTTAGTTAGAAGTCTTGAATTTTATTCTATTGTTTCATTTCTGCATGCTCATTGGTTAATGTGTGTTGTGACGCAGTGCTTTAATCGTACTTTGTCTTCCGTTATTTTGCTGTCCACTTGACATACCCATAATGGTGGGGACAAACTCTGTCATATCTTGTGACATGGATGCAAAGATACTACGTGAGACAGTTCTTACATTTCTCATTTAGGATGTTATTCATATTTAATACTCTCCTTTAAATAAAACACTGATCGATATCAACTAAGCTTATGTACAGGTCTATCAGGCAGTCAAATTTATTCCACGTTATACGTGAAGTGGCAAATACCACTCTTACCTTTTGTACATTTCCATTTTTCAGGAAAGGACAAAACAAAAGGTAGCAAGATGCACTTATTACCATTAATGGTAAGTTGGATGTCGAATGGACAAAACACATTCAGTTATTCTAAAATTAAAAAATCCAAAAACCCCGCGACTCACTTCTGTAACTTTCCGTGTTTGTCGAATTCTCCAATTCTTCCTGGAGTTCTCGGATCTAGAACAGCAGTAATAAATTTGAAAATCCTAACATTTACCAATTAAAACAAATTCATATCATGAAGTATAATTTTTCATTTATTTTCAATTAATAATCAGAAACCCAACCTCATGAAAAAAATTACTTTTACCCCTATACCCCAAAATAATACAGAAAAAAATTGGTCAACTGATCCCTTCAGCTATGCACTTACAGTTCATATTAGAATATAAAAACCCCCAATAAATCAAAAAGAATATTTAAAAAGGGAGCCTTGCTAAACTAAATATTTAGTAATCCATTCTATACATAGGCTTTTACACGCCTCTTTGTTTCCTATATGAAACATGGCGGAAATTTGTTTTGATACCTTCAACTTCAGGAAACTTCAAAATTGTCCCTCTTACCGCTGGAGTCAATAAACGGGAGTAGTTTTAAAGAGAAATTGCGTCAGCTAAGCTCGATTAAGTCCACCTATTTTGCAATATATGTAATTGTTGCTTTCAAATTAATGTTATACGATACTCATTTCAGCTCACAGCCTCATGTAAGCTTAATGTAGCAAGGAAAAGAAATGTTAATTTTCAATGTGCATTTCCTCTACTTCCACGACGTTTTGCCCTGACAACCCTTAAATAACTTAGTTTTCAATTCCCTGCTTCAGAATATCTCTCTTTGTACATTCTGAGAAACAGATAGCTATATGCATCCTGACAGCTTTTTGTGTTGATAAAACATACATTACAGTTCAAAGCTTGACTTTAAGTAAACAGTACCCACTCAAAACCTTAGTTTTTCTTCTAAAATTGAACTACTTCTAATTGTAATCAAAGGTGTATAATAGCAAATCATGTTTAGGCTATCACCAAAAATTGTACACAATAAATAACAATACAATATTAACACTGAATGGAATCCATTGACTTCCCGTTTAAAAAGTGAAAAATATGTCACGAAAATGTTCCCGTTAAAAGAGTAAAAAATACGTCACGAAAAATTCAGAGAGTATATGGGAGGAAAGTATTTGTTCCTTGCTGTTCCGTAAACCCAGTAAACTGTGCAAAACAAGCGATTAAGATTCAGTATTTAGCTAAAATTTGCGACAACGAAAGCGTAAAATCTGGAATGGTAAGAAGCCCATGCTGATTTTCAAGGGCAAATTGTGGAATACTGAAAGCAGGCGAAAATAGTTTTTCCTGACGTTTCATATTAAACATTCAATTAAACATTTCGAAAACGGCACGTATAAATAAAAATACACTTAAGTTGGTCGATCTAGAACACGTATAATACCTGTTTGTCTTTCTCTTCTTTCAGCTGAATCAATTGCAATGACATTTCGTCAATTTCCTCCAATGCCTTTTTTAGCTTATCATTTTGTTCAAGTTGCAAATTAACTATGTGACTCTTTCTATCCATCAACTTTTTCTCTTGTAACATCTTAAATAATATGAAAAAAACCTAAGTAAAAGCACCTCACAAATACTTAACCAAATCATTTTTGAACATCCGATAAAGAAAATGTCAAAAGGCGCCTGTGACTTGATTCTACAGACAAACAAAAATAAATTAACTTTTCCGTTAATACTAAATTAAATGCATTTTACAGAACTTTGGCATTCTTACAAAGTAGGAAAAGTAAAATATATCAACCCCCGTCTAGGAAATAAACCAAAAAAAGTACGTCTTACAGTTTTATAGTTTACGTGGCTCCGAATTGTACGTAATTAACCTATATTCTAAATATGAGATCACGAGTTTTTGTGAGTCAGTTTAGTAAGGAATTATCACTAGCCATACAGCGGTTAATTCTTACCACGGAATTCCGCTTGTGGCGTTGCGACTGTAAAACCCCGCGTGTATGCCGCAACACCAAAAAAAAATTCAGCTCTGTAACCTTTTTCTTAAGCTTAAAAATTAAAGAAAATTAACATGATATATTGTATGACTGCTGTATCCATTAATAGTGGGTATATCATTAACAGTGAGCCCAATCTGGGAGAAGACTGATAGGTCATAATGTGGCGATAACTTAATATTCTCATAATTAATTTCATACTGTTTACAGTTAAGATGGGGCTTCTAAAATATATATACCTAAACACACAAGTAGAACCAAAAAGTTTCGAACTGTTTCAAAGTTTCAAAGGATTCGAACTGTCAAAGTCTTCAGTAAAACCTTCCGAGTCTTAAAGCTTTTTGTTGTGGGCAAGAATCAAGATAAAATCCAATGGTTTGACAAAGGGTGTCAAAGTACACCAAATACAAAATGTCAATTATTGATCGATAAAATTGTTTTAAAATATTGTAGGAGGAAAAAAACAAACCTGGCAACGACCTGGTTGGATTCAAGTAAAACGCACCATTTAGTGCCAATTTCATAGATCTTAAAATGTGTGAAAACATTTAAAAGACAGAATAATTGACCAGACACACAAATACTTGAGTTATGAGGTGGTACAATGGAAGCAGACCAGTTGACGAAAATGGAGTATCATTAAAGAGAGCGCACAATGGAACACTAAAAACAGAGAACAGCGGCCATGTACGGGCTAAAAACAATAATGGGTGAAAGATGATTGGGACGAAACTGAGCAGCATGTGGTGAATAATACTGGCTTACTAGCATAAGTACAATAGATAGGCATTACAAACGACGAAGTGATTTACAATGTATATGCGGAAGATGCATGAAAAGCGTCTAATTTCACACAGTAAAAAAGGGCCTAGTGTGAATCAAATTAAACCATTTAAAGTCATGGGTGTAGATCGAATAGTATTTATGAGGCCAGAACAAAAGCACCGGTTAAAACAAGTATTAAAAAGGTAGTGGGGTTATTAGATATATTATCACCTAGGCATAAATTGAAACGAACGACTTCATTAAGATAACTTGTCTTCGTAACAAGGGGCTTGAGGAAGACTGCAAGAAGCAAAATCAGCTTAAGCTGCAGTTGAAAAGAAGGTTCAAGGAATCAATGTTTATAGAGCCAGGACTATAGATTGAACTGATGAAAAAGTCTTTGATTAGCCAAATCTTTTTTTTAGTTTTAACATTAGTTTTCCCCCAGCAATTGGCGCTCAGACGGTGCCCTTCAGAGGGACTTGTCTTGGCAGTGAGGAATTTTTTGACCGGATGCCCTTTCTGACGCCAACCAATGGCTTTTTTCTTTTACAAAGTTCCAAATTCTCCTCGCCCGCTCGGAGAATCGAACCCGGAATCTCCTGGTTACGACGCAACTGCACTAACCACAAAGCCATGTCTTCCCTGTTTGGTTAACCAAATATTTATACTAAAAATGCTAAAAAATTCAAATATAGGTTATAAGTAAACTGAAAACATGTGAAAATGGAGTTAGGATCATTGACAAAACAAGCTACAGCTACATGAAATGCAGCGAGTTTATTAGGAATTGGGATGGAAAACAACGAAGTGAAGGTACAATACCAGCTGTAAAAAAAGGCAAAACGTATTGCTTGGAACTTCAGGAAAACAACGTCTAACAAAACAATAATGCTGACTGGTTAACTGACCCCCTCCCCCAATATATAAATACTGTTCAGAAGAAAGGAAATGATTCATATTAGCAGTGAAAATGATAGAAGCTAGAAATATAAAAGGTTCCGAGTTTAAAATGACCTGTCACTGACGGGATACAAGGTTATTGGCTCAAAACTCTGAAACTCTTCATTGTAGGATTGCGACAAAAATGAATAACACACTTAAGAACTGGAAATCTATATCGGGATTGTTGACTAAGGAAAGTGAATCCTTTGTTTTATTGACACGTTTAATGGGAGTGTAGTTGATAACTATCGACCTATATTCTGCTTACTCCTCTTGTTAAAGTTTACGTACATACAACGTATGAGTATCCTGAGAAAAATAAATCTTTGTCTATAGAATAAAATCGGTTGTAAGAAGAAAATAAGAAGGGGAGGGTGGGTGGAAAAACATCAGTTCCTAATCAATAAGAAAATCCTGACGGACTGCAAGGGATATAAAAATCTGGCCAATGTGTTGACTGACTACAAAAATCCCTTCTGCCTGCTCCCACACTCCTAGTCAAGAAAAAAAATTAAGTAGCACAAGTAGCAAAGGATGTGGGCGAGTTTATAGAAAGGTCAATGACCGACTGGAACACGGATTTAACATCATGCGGGTAAATGTTAGTCACAGTCAATATAAGGAGAGTCATCTTCGACGGTGATAAAAAACAGGGACGTGTTAAGTTGTGAAATAGGTATGAAACTTGGAATAAAGATCTGTGGAGTAACCACCATAAAAGAAGTAAAGTTAATTAAAACAGGGGGAATACGTTTGTCAGTGGAAAGACAATTAAAGAAATCAGTGAAACAATAAAATTGCCACGACATTGTATAGCTATGCAGAGTCCAGGATGAAAGACGTTTTCAAGACATAGGAAATGCGTAGCCTGGGCCCAATGATAAAATCGAAAATACATGGTAGAAACAGAATGAAACAATCAACACTTCGGCGGTATCGGTACAGAAATATGAAGCAGGCGTCATCGGACTGACAAAATAGAAACTTCAAATGACTAATAGAAATTCCAGGCAAGTTATTACTATCAATAAGGAATTCTATCCAATGAGCCATTCTGCTAGTATTCTTGTGAAACAAAAGGAAGGTGGAAGAGGGCTTAGCAATTGGGAAAATTGTATAGGGACAGAGAAAAATAAGCTGGTTTGGTACAAAGAGAATGATAATAATGAAATACTAAGAAAAGGTCAAACTCTGTGGACCGATAAGAATTAAGAAAAAACAATCAAAAGCGAAAAGCTGAAAACGGTTGAGGAGGAATGCAAATGTATGGGCAATATGTCAGAGATTTGAGGAGTTGACTGAGGTTATTTATTGCAATGGTTAACAAACAATGATTTGAAATGATTTGAGTGCAAGGGAGCACTCATTTGTTGAAGCCAAAACCAAACTATGAGGAAGAAATACATATTGACAAGTCTACTTTTTTGTAGGGTATGTGGTCAAAAGGAAGCAGAAAGTCTACTATCTGATCATAAGAAGATACTGAAAATGGTTTAATATTGAGAATTCGTGTTCCTAAAATCAACTTAAAGAAATGTTTAAAATCGAAAAAGTAGAGCATTAAAAACCATATGAATAGCATGATTATAAGGCGAGTTACCCAAGTCAAGAGCCTTGATTATGGTTTCGCCAAAGTACCGACATTCAAAACAACAACACTGTTTGTAAACAAGGATCTTGGGTAATAAACCACTGTCAAGAACTTTATCGTTTGATAGCACTGCACAGTAACTGCAGCTGGTTTGTTATGGCTTGGATAATCATTATTTATATGACAATGTATGTCATTTCAGTAGTATAGCATTTAATACTTACCATGACGACATATAAAAAAATACAGCTGACCCCTCTAAAAATGTTTCGGAAACACAAATTTTAATAGATAAAATCTCATGATGAGAGACTTCAATAAATAATGTAAAACTGTAAATCTCTTTACTCCTCTATCATTTTCCCACCAACCTGCCATTCAGCACAACGGGCCTTAAAAAACACATCTACTGAAAATTCTGTCGAATATCACTTTTTTTCTACTCCGCACATGGTCATCATTATCATTATCAAGGTCATTATCAAAAGTTCTTTTTATCCACTCTCTTCTTTTAGCATTGCTCTTGGTATTACTAGGCAATTGAACAAAAAAGTGATTTACTTTGTCTTAAGTCTATTTATCAGGAAACTAAAGTAGCCGCTTTTCCTATTCAAATACACGGTTCATGTACCAAAGTTTGTTTCTGGTCAATTCTATTGTACGAGTGTGAATCTTAGAGCATATCGAATAGTATCTTGAAAAGCTTGGCTGCTACTAATTTGAGAATTTCATGTTTGAATAGCTTGAAAAATGAGGAGATATTGAAGTGGTTAAATTCACAACAAAAAGTATTGAATACCGTTGTCCTGTGAAACCAAATTTTTGGATCATGTAATGAGAAAGATAGCAAGGAGAACTTGGTTTTTCTTGGAAAAATAGAAGAATGACCAGTATGAGGTCACAAGAGAAGTAATAATTAAGATAATGTCAAAGAACGGCTTTGAAAACAATCTTCCATTCCATACACGATATATGTGGTTGGGGTGAAATGATAGACAGTGCAATTTTCTCTGACCTTTAATCAAGGCACCTGATACATACCACTAAGTGGACTATATCTTCATCGGTGCATCTATTTTCTTGGCTATAGAGAGGCATTCTTTCATGGAATCAATTTCTGGTAATCATTTGTAAAATTTTTAAGAGCTATATACCAGGTGCCTTCGTACAAATGCATTTAAAAGTTGGCTCTCTTGTTTCCTTTGGTTACAAAAACCAGCAAGAATTTCTTAGCTCATGGCACTTTGCATACGCTCATGTAAAGTATGAGAGACTGTATTTCTTGTCCCTGCATGAAATACGACGAGTCAGATATTAAATATTGCTGACATTTAAAAAATAAATAAATAAACATTACCAGTGGCAGAAAGTGACAGTGGAATCACACAATCTTTTTATACTACATAGTAACACGTATGCTCTATTTTTTTGTTTAAATTTGAAAATCATATGAAGTGACGGAAGTATCCCAAAACAACCATTTGTCTTCCTACACCAGAATTAGTTTTCCTTAAATGAGAATAACGTCCAATTTTTCTATCTTCTATTTGAAATCTTTGGAGCAGAAGTCTACTTTTAAAGTCGGTTATAGAATGGTCAACTGCTTCGCTTTTATAAGAAGTGCTTAAGACAACGAAGCTCCATTTGTATCTTCGGCGGAGAGCAATTTTTATTGAATAGAGCAGCTTAAAAGAATCCCAATATTACAGCCTATTTTAATCGTATATATTATTCTCGTTAATACAAAGCAGTGAGATAAATAAACACATCAAAAACACTATAAACATTTCCACTAAACACCTAAAGAATTCAAAAGTTACATTTTTAATACCTCGCTGGCATATTCTTCGGCTTTTCGCCGACAATCAGTTTCAATTTCATATTTCCTTCTGAGCTCGTGGAATTCATCGAGAGCCAAAACAGAAACTGTAATGAAAAAGTAAACAAAATTTGTTAGTTTCATCAAATTCGGTGGATTTTCCGGTCTGACTCCTGTACAGTCTACGGTAACACATGGTTTCTGAAGTAAAAATAAACTTGTGAACGAGTAAACAAATTGTAATATATTCTCATTCTTTAGAATGGATATATCAGTTTCATAACACTTAAAAAATGAGATAATATATGTACAGATCTTACTATTTAAAAGAGGGTCACTAGTCCACAGATGCAGAAGCAGCGGTATTAGTGGTACTACTAGTAGTATTAGTATTGGTATTAGTATCAGTAGTTGTAGTAGTAGTAGTAGTAGTAGTAGTAGTAGTAGTAGTAGTAGTAGCAGTGGTAGTAGTAGAGTAGTAGTAAAGGTAGAAGAAATAATAATAATAAAATAACATTAATGTACCCGTAAGTAAATGGGTTAGAACTTTTTAACCAAACGCAGAAGAATAATAGTTCATATGCAATCGTTCTGCCTGTCATTCATTATTTCTTCGTTTGTTTTCAAAAAATACCGCAAAAAACAATTTTCAATTACTGTAAGGTATGACGTCAAAAATGAAAGCATTCGGCGTGCACTATTTTGACTATTGGAAAATGTAATTCGGCAACTCAGACACTAAATGTCATCACTGCTCTTTTGCAATGCACCGCTATTGTTCTATTTCAACTATTTATGACCGTATTTGGATTAAAGCTATCGGCACAGGCGTAACGCCAATTAAGTGCAACATATATATATTTCAGTTATTTTAATTGATAAAAAATTTTTTTAAACCTTCAAACACATAACATTCTCATTTTTCATTCTCTCTGTTCATGGGGTAACCAATTACTAGTTAATCCACGTTTGTGCGAGGCTCAGCCTTGCATAATGAACTCTCAACTTTCAATATTTTCGGGAAAAAATCCAGTCAGCCTTAAAATATATTTATTACACGATTTGATTACATGAATGGAGATTCAACTATTTCAAAATTTAGTAACAAATTTAGCCTTCATTTTCTGCACGTTTTTCTACTAAAAAATAAGCGATCAAACGAAGCATAAAATGAGCATTTCATTAACTGTTCACACAGTTCTTGGATGACAATGTGAAATTACCCAAAAATATATTGGCTGTTTTCAGTGTTGTGCAGTCAGCAAAATATATTACATTTCACTTTGAAGTAGTGGCAGGGCTTTTCTGTCACTAAAATTCGGGTCGCTTATACAAGTTGCGAATTCACATCTAAAAAAATGTGCCAAGAAATAACATAAACTATATTTTTCCCCCATGTAACGAGGTAAGTTATGTTGTGACATCAATTTTTCCCAAGCGTTCTCATTTTTAAATGCACAGTAAGGGCAATGCAGCGTAGTAAGCCACTAACTTCAAAAACAAGACGTATTACAGTGTATTGTTTTACCAGAACTGATGGTTTAGGGAGGGTTGCTTGCTGCAGCTGTGACGGAAGAGGAAGCCAAGTCTTCAGTTTACTCTTCCTGAATTGTGGTTTATCACTGAATCGTCCAACTACAGAAACGCATCGTATTTCTCATTGTTGAGAAACCTTTTTCACACACTGCATGTCGTGATTCGAAGCATCACTATGAATATACTAAATGAAGCTTGCAATACGTAAACACGCATCGTAATGACAAACAAAAAATTGAACCAAAAAAGAATAATAAATGGGGATTTTTGTGGTTAAGTGGCATACATGGCATAAAGGCACTAAGTCTACCCGATTGCGACAAAAACAGGAAAAATAGTTAGGAAAGAGATAAGTTGACATTAGACTTGGACGCTTTCAAGTTATATGATGGAGAAAAGACTTGCTACAACAAAGGGCAAAAGCTGCGTTGGGATGAAGACGTTGAGTTACACGAGATCCAACAAACTGTGGTGCTACCGCCAGAAAAACTCATCATAACTCATGATAACACATAAAGAAAATACTAAGATATTTACTCTTCTCATCTTAGTTTTTCTGCACCTTTGGTGAGCGCGTTATTTTCTGCTTGCTATTTCCGAATGACCTACCCGAGGAAGTTCAGTTGAGTTTTTGTTATCGACTTGACCAACTATCTTGTTGTTTTCGTATGCATTAGGACCTCTTTATTTTTTTACTGGGTCTCCCAAATTAACGCCTGAAGAGCTATATTTCTGCTGCTTATAGCTTTCCAAGACTCCTTCACGACACCAATTTTTCTCGAAATGCACCCACGACGAAAGCCTCAAGCCACATATATGACAAATGACTGTATGTAGATACCGTACAAGGATTTTTTGTGGATTACTGTAATTTTGCTTTTTTTCTTAAAGTAGAACAGTTCTGTTAGGTTTTGTTCGATATTTATTGCAAATTTTGTATTTTCTTTTTCATTGATTTGACAAGACCGCAATCACAAGAGACTTCTTACATGGCACAAGATTATGAGTAATAAAAAAAACATTAGCTAGTATCATAGTTGTGTATGGAAAAAAAGTTTGGGAGGTGTATAGTTTTTGAACCTGTTTAATGAATTGCTCTTAATGACCAGTTAGCGCCACGGGATTCTTTTCAGGAATTTTTTCTTTTAATTGAATGACCTTAAATATGAAATAGTAACTTTAAACCTGTATGGAGACAACTTTCCATTTTTCCCCCTGTACAATAGGGCCTTATTTTGTTTAAGATGTAAGTACTTGGATCCTTGGTTATAGTATAGAACATACGCTTTTAAGTTTGGTATTGTACCTCTGAATATTTTATTAGCCACATTTTGTCGAAGAGGCAACGGTTGAAGAGTAACAAAGAAAGAATAAAAAAGAGTAAAAATTAAAACAAAATACAATGCTCTTTAATATACAATGTTTCTTATTTATCTTTGCATTTTCCTTTCATGCCTGTAGATTTGTAACCTAAGCGAGCTCCATAATACTACCGTTTGTAATTCTATTCATCTCTTGTGTATCATACGAGATAGTCGGTACAATTTTGCCTCTTTACTGTCCCAAGATTCCCAGCAATTTTAAGGACTGGCATGAGTGCGATATTTTCCTTCATCTAAATTCCTTACAACTAAATTTCAGGGAAATTCAGCTTTGAACTCGTCCAACATTTTCGGCCTTTTCCTTTCAGGCGAGGAACTTGCATCCTGATATAGGGAATTCAACCAATTGTTTGCGGTCTAAGGTATGGCTATCAGATAAGGCCATTCTAATCTGAAACATTAACTGCTTGCATGGACACTAACAGTGCGAATTCTATTTAGCTCCAAGGTAACAGTGACCAAGTGGTTAAATAAAGAACATAACCGTGGGAAAGATTACCGTTTCAAGCCTCAGTCAAGTCCCAAGAAGTACTGCGGCCAATTATTTTTTCGTTAAAAGTGGGATTCTTTTATGTTTGTGCAAATCTTTTGGGATAAAAATGGGAGACAGAAAAGCCAAGAAAAAAGAAGAAAAAAGAAGAAGAAGAAAAAAAGAAAAAATACAAAGAATAATTAAGGAGATAAGGTAGCCCCCCTGCACTTAAGTGTGGCTAACAGCATTGCTATGGGTGGAAGATGTGGGAGAAAAATCAAAGCCAAGCCTAGTTAAAATCATCTGAATATCACTTTGCTTGAGTCCCTGTTGTGGGTGTACAATTAGAAGGCCTGTATGGGAAAAACGTAATTTGCCAGTTCATGAAATCCGATAATTACAAGAAATTCGTAACACACAAAAAGGTAAAGGCGCTTCAATTCGAAATGCACATGCGCAGGGGAAACACAAATCATATTCTCAGGAATTTCTATCACACGTGCAAAATTCGTTTTCACACTTGTCACAACTTTTAACAACCAAAAGGTTTAAAGTTACTATTTCATAGATAAGGTCATTCTATTAAAGGAACCCCCCCCCCTGAAAACAATCCCGTGGCGCTGACTGGTCATTAAGTGCAGTTCATTAAATTGGCTCGAATGCTCAAAAACTACACAGCTCCCAAACTTTTTTTCCAAACACAACTTCAATACCAGGTTGAGGTTTTTTTTCATTACCCATAATCTTGGGTCATTTAAGAAGTCTCTTGTGATTGCGGTCTCGTCAAATCAATGAAAAAGAAGAAATTTTGATAGCAATATCACGTTACCAATTTTAACACAAACTCTATTAGTGAATCCATATATTCTTTGCACTAAGCAGACCAGACCAGAATAAAATTCGTATTTTGGGTTTTACTGAGTAATTAATTTTTATAGGATAGCAATTTGGACCTTATAAAAAACTGCCTGCTGAATAATCAACCCAACCAAAGCTTTACAAAAATATCCTTGGGGTTCTTTGTAAGTTGAAATAAAAATTGATCAACAGATCGAATCATGTCATTTTATCATTTTACCTTAATTAACTAAGCAATACATTTGGATTCATAAGTAACCTCAATTAGTATCTGGGCTCTTTAGATTATTCATTCACTCAGCTTTCATTCAATTTCTTTAACTAAAAGCCTTTCGTTTCCCTTACCCACACCCAAACAATAAGTTCCAATAGTAAATTCGGCCTCAAAAGCGCAGTAACAGACCATAGTAAAACGACTGATGTAATCGTGTAACTACTATTAGATACTTGTCCAACAAATTCAATCATCTCCACCCTGTTCTCGTTGGTGACAGCTCTCTTTCTATCACCAACTCACCTCCACTGGCACTTCTATAATTTCTACTCTATGTGATAATTTTGATTGGAAGAACACATTTTAGAATACACCTATATTCAAAATACTGTTAATTACCACTGTGCCAGGAAGGACGTATCTTACAGGTAAGCTACACTGAATAGCTTAAATCTAAAATACACATATCGCACATACACAAAGCTACAGTGAACTTAATTATAGAAACCAACTGCAGAAGTCTGTAGCAGGCTTGGTATAAACATCAGCGTCAGATAAACAACGAACAGTCATAAGAAACTTGTACACAGCAGAAACAGCTGTGCTGTCCATGGCTTTGAGGGTGAAGAAACCGTCAAGATGCAATTAAAAATAAACAATCATAGTTGTTACTGTGGTCTTATCAGAGCAAGTCTCTGTTGGTTCCGTTTACTTAACCAATGGAAATCAGCTTTTCAAGAACTCAATTATTCCCTTGGCATTCCAGGCAATTAACTCCAATTAATAATTGATCTGAGTGCCTTGGCAGATACCAGATACAACTGAGTATTAACAACAAGCTTAGATTATTGCCAGCTTATCAGCTATTGTAATCATGTTAGATCTAAAGCAGGCCAATTAAATGGCCTGAACAAAGCAAGCAGTCAGTGAAGCTCTGTCTGTAGCTATAAGCTGTGCCGTCAAAATGGCTCCAAGCACAGTGTGGCTTGACATAATATTAATTTTTTGCGTACTCTTTTTAAAATGCTTTTTCCTTTGGTTTTGGCACAATATTCTCTTAAATGCCTCGACTGAGACATCTGTTTTGACGAATAACGTTCGCGAGAAGGAAATAAAAGATTATCACCAGCAAGCCAAGATCCAAGTATCCATGTAAGCCAAGTATCCAAGTCATTCCTTTCTTTTAGCATTCATTACATTGTGCAGATAGACTTTGATCATAATTATAACCTAAATATTTCTTGATAATCACACATGAAACGAAGTTTTAGGACGGTTTAATTCCTCTCTTCCGCGAGGCATGATAAACACCTTCAGTAAAAAGGAACAGTTCCTCTCTGCCAACATGTTGGTTGCAATATCAATATTTCCTTTGTCTATATCAAGTATGGGTTTCACACGATGTCAGTTTTATTTGACATATTTTCCAAAGGCAATGTTTTCGTGTACAAGAATGGTCTAGAAACACTAAAAGCTGGATTGGCAAGGCCGGCGTTCTTCTTTTACGTATTTTTGATTAACGATTCTCGAATCAACTATCCCAAAAGTGTTGAATGGAATACAACTGATATCAATAATAATAATAATGATAATGATAATGATAATGATAATAATAATGATAATAATAACAATAATAATAATAATAATAATAATAATAATAATAATAATAATAATAATAAACGAACAAACCTAACATAGTTGCCAAAGTCCATAAAAATAAAACCTCCCTAATGATTGACATGACCTGCCATATTGATAAGAATATCTCTGCAAAGGAGTTTGATAAAATGTCAAAATACAACGACCTTAGAATTGAAGTAGAATGTATGTGGCAGTTGGAAACAGCCGTGGTGCTTCTAGTCATTTGAGCGTTAGGTATCATAACCAAAGGCACTGATTCTCGGGTAACTAAAATAGCAAGTTACCTTTCTCTGTCTGAAATGCAACGCATAACTTTAAAAGAAGCTGCTTGCATCTTAGCAAAAGCACTCTCAATCTAGATTTCTGATTTATTTGGTTTTCTTCTTGCTTTCTTACCTTTCGTCTCATTAATCTGTAGACTGAATTGTTGTTTCTGTGTAAATTTCAAAGGTCAGAGTAAAAGCCTAAACTAACCTTTTCACTGGGTCAAATGCCTAGGTAGCATTTCGCTTGGAATTGTATAGCGAAAGCAAAAAGAAAAAGGTAACATAATAATAATATGCTCGAAGTTTGGCATCCAAGCAAAAGAGAAGTGGTACAACGATGAGCTTCTTTACTTAACAGAAAAAAACCCAACAAACTCTTGTAAATAAATGGTGCCTGATGCTCCTAATGCACTAGCTCAAAACTGTACTGTTCCAAAATATAATACTGCAATATCTTAACACTAACTAATTTGATGAAACAAGAGTCGATCTTTTTTAACACTTCAAAACTCATCGTTCATTACCAACTGGCAAGGTCAGAAAATTGTACCTACCTCTCGGAAAAATTCTAAGCCACATTTCAAAATCATTTATATCGCGTACATTTACTTGTGAAATAGCTTTAAATTGTTTTTCCAAACCCACAACTCCAAGTCGCTTTCCCATTATTGCATAAAATGTTTGCCAAAGCAATTGACTCTGATGACAAAAAGGTGGTCTGTTTATGCTTACCCCGATTTAGTTGCTGTATCTGCTCATTTCCTGCCTTGAATTTTCTCCTAGTAATTAGATGCGCTTTCCGTTCTTGCTCTAACTACGGGGAGATTACAGGTAAGCAAAACAATTTGTTAAACAAATACTTCGTCATGTTAAAAACAGTAGTTCAGGGAAAGTAAACGAATGTCTTGGGGTGAACAGTAAACAGAAAAATGTTACCAGTCTCTATGAATAACATTTAGCTTTTAAAATGAGCCACCATCATGCAATGCGATTTAACGGGCACTTTCCATAGGGAAGTTAAACGTCAGTTAAATTATTTTAGATGTTGTAAAAATTAAAAATTATCACCTTACAATGCATTGTTTACCACTGATCTCCGTGGGAGAATATGGCTATAGTAGATATATGAAAATTTCAAACTTAAATTCATAATTTTCAGCAGTTACAATAGTTTGTTACAATTATTACCTTGCACAACTCCGTGTTTTACTTGGAACTTCAGTTAAGACAGCACAAGTATCACATTTCCAACATCAAATTTTTGAAGTTTAAAACAAATAAGCAGCAGAAATGTGGGAAGAGGTGCATCATATTTGAAATGGGTTTTTTACAGTACTTGCTGGTTAGGAGCAATATCACAATTCCAAAAAGGGTGCTGTTGAAAATTTAGAAAAAGATGATAGTGGTTGAATTGTGGGAGGAGGTGGGTCAGGTGGTGCGATACCAAGATTTAGCTTGAACTTAATTTTGACAACCAATCTAGCCATATTCAAAACTCAGCTGAAGGCCCACCTCATCATGGGTAACTGTAAGTAATATATCCGTCCCAGTAGCAGGCCCTGCGAGTGAGCCAGTAGGACAACTACCCTCCTGCTAATACCTGGAGAACACTAGGGGAAAGGTATTAGTTGGAGGGTCGTATATTCGTAGTTCTAGATACCTTGGTCAATAAAAAGTTCGCAACTACCACAAAAATATATACGGCAGAAAATAAACACAACGGATAAGCATCGGTAATTTTTGAACATATAAATGATTTCCATCAATGCCGGACGTTGTCGAGCGAATAATGCTATATGTCAGTAAATTCCACTGGTGCTTAACATTCTCCAATTCTTGACTTTAATTACCTTCAGAGATTACAGTACCTGCTGGACTTAGTCATTGACAGCGTAAGAGAAAAGTGAAATTTATAACGAAACAACAACTTTAATACACTAAATATTGGCTTTCAACACAAATGAACCACTGATGGAATATGCTTTTCATCATGACTAAAGCAGGCATGTCATAGTTAAAAAAAATAGTCACAACTAAACTGCATGTACAGTATGAAAAGTCATTTTATCACACTGCTGGCGTCAACTAGCGTGAGGGGTTCGTCGATTACACTAATGATTTTATGATTTCCATTAATCTATGTTATAAAAAATATAATTCTTTAAGCTAAGTCCAAAATGGACTTCTTATAAAAATGTTAAACTGCAAGAAATAGCCTATTTTTAGTTAAAACAACATCTAAAGGAAACCAAGTGGAGCCCCAAAGTTCCAGAATAATCTTGGATCTCCGATTGGGGTAACTAAGCCCTCCCCCCAAACTAAAAACTAACAAGAAAAGACCAAAAATAAGAGGCCACGAAAGTATATTGATAAATTTTTAAACATTAAATGTGTTGGTTGATTTTAGTTATTGCCAACCACTGTAAATGAAGCAGAAAAAGCCATTAAGTCCTCAGTAATTGGTTGCAATCTATTAAAACTCTATTAACAGACACACTGAACACATTGAATATTTCGAGATTAGCTTTCCAAGATTACTTTCAAGAATTGCAAAATCGCTTTCATAAAAAGTCTTACATTGGACGTTAGAAAATAGTGGGATAACATAAGTTGTAGCACTAAACACAAAAATTCCTTACAACAGTGCTGACAGAACCTAGTTAAGAAATCTGCATCAATCATCACGAGAAAAAGCAAAAGAAAACCTACACAAAAGTTGCAAATAACAGGAGGGAGAAGGGGGTGGGGTACGGTAGGGTGAAAGCAATGCTCGATAACTTATTTTTTTTGTTACAAACCATACAAGGCATAAAGCCACTAAGCAAATGGAACTGTGAATAAAAGGCAGGAAAGGGTTAGGCCAAGAGATAGAACATATCTCAGGCTTAAAACATTCAAGTCACATGGTGATGGAATACTTTTAGAAGCCGGAGTTCTATAATCCAGCCGTAAAGAGAAAAAACTATGTTCACACAGAGATATATTAAAATAAGGCGGAAAAGATTACGTCAGAATGAACACGTTGGGAGGAAAGAGTGGCATCAGATGCAACAAACTAAGCTGGTACAAGCGAAGTATGAGTAAGGCAAGCCAAATTTTGTCGATGAGGCACAAAGATTGACAAGTTGAAGCAAGATTTACACCTATCAAATTACAAACATGTCTCTGAATTCTAGCGAATACATCACGGAAAGATGGGACAGGACATGTCCAGATGTGACAAAACCATTTTATGCAAGGAAGGGCAATATATTTATAGATACAAATTGGCTTCACGCGTACTCTTTGCAGCGATACAGTGAACCAACCTTTTCAGAGTAGACCTACCAATGGGTTTAATACAAAAATACAAGGAACGATTTAGAGAAAATAACAAACCAAATATCCTGATAAATGAACATTCCACAAGCGGATAAGCAATTAACGACAAGGTTAACATCGTAATGATAGTCCATGAATATTGGTGGGAGGCAAGCACACGTCCGCAGTGAAAACAACCCTGTCATTTCCTTCCCCTTTCACTTACAGCCTTAAGGTTCAACTCTAAATCTTTATGAAAAGTATGAGATCATAATTGTACAGACGAAAAAGATGCTTATGAAGCAAGTCAAGGTGTCACACTATCAAACTTCTCGAAAATACCCACGTCCTTCACCAGACCTATCCATACATCATTCCGGGAATTTATTGATTACACCTCGTATCTGCTTCCTGTAATTCTTTTTCTCTCATTATCAAGGTTTTTGAACGACTTATCGACAATTAACTGGTAGAATTTCTGCAGAATCTAAATCTTTTTGTTGATGTTCAGTACGGATTTATAGAATATCACCTATGACCTTCTGAGTGTAATCACAGAACTTGATTTATGGACTCCTGAAAGCATCGAGCGTGTGAGTTTAGGGACGAATTTTGCAGACACTCTTCTCGTGTTAAGACCCGTTGTGAGTATTGTTTGAACTGTCCTATATGAAAGACTAGTATCTGAATTTATCTCCCTGACAGTTAGGCGGCGATCTGACATTATTATTCCTCTCACAAGCTCGATGGTTTCAGGGTCCATTTTGTAGCAGGTGCTCCTGGCCTTCCATCGTCTTTAACATCCTCTCAGCCCTCTCTAAATCGTTTGTGCCACATAAATACCTGAGTCTTTTGTGGGCTAGCTTGTCCTTAAGCGATGTGTAACTTTTCAATTGTCTCTGATGGCGTAAACCCGAGTTTAGCACCAAATTTCACGCACACTCTCTGCTTAATTGTCCCCTACATTTTGACTGAAATTCGCCGGAAGAGAAGCACTGAACTTGACCTATTTACCATAGCAACCGCATCGCGCAACGAAAAACTTTCAAATCGACACAAACGCTTCCTGACACACCCACCTCCATGATAACATAACTCCCAACTTGACCAATCTCACCATACCGGAGTTATCAGCTCATTCCGAGAATTTATTGATCACACCTCGTATTTGCCAGAATCAAACTGATCACATGCAGTCGTTGTGACTGGAAAACAGGAGCTTCCAAGGAGAACGAAAAATAAGACTCCGATTTGCAAAGATTCGTAAGTTTGGCCAGCAAGAAAGACAGCTGAGAAGCGCATTCTTTCAAGACAACTAACGAAATTGGACTTAGACGTGGAGTTTTGGATTGTTCAAGACCATGGGTAGTCTTTGCAAGTCGAATTCACAATCTGATAACCACCATATATTTATATATTGCCGTGCATTATCAGTTGAGCCAAAGTTAGCTCACATTAATGACGTCTGCTATCGCACAACCATTTAAAGCTTTCCCTGTGTAACGATTCTGTAAAACAAAGAAGCTTGCAAAAAAACCCGACAATCTTCACAGAATCCTGGGGATGGCCTTTTTACACAGGTTTGACCGTTTTCTATAAACAACAAAGACGGAGCGCCAAGAGTAAATTCCCTCTTTTCCAACAAATACAGAGGGAATTTTGAAAAACTGTGTTGAGGATTTAGTTGTCCTGTCTGCTGCAAAAAGTATGTTACTGTTTTGATCATTTCAATTAAAAAACAATACTTGCATGACGACTAAACGCCTTTTTGATCTTGTCAGAAGAAGAAATTGGTCTTTTGGTTTTCTGGCCACCACAAAATAAAAATTATATCCTACGTTAGGAGAACATATATGTGATAAAGCAGGTTTTTATGTGGTTTTCAACATAATATGACTTTCGATTCAGTTGTCATATTCTTATGATAAAAGAGACAAATTAAAATACAGTTGAGGGTATTAAGCATTTCTCACAAAATACGATAGAAAATACGACTTGGGAGTACAAACCGTAATCAGATATTGCCTGGAATATAAAGTTACAAAATGCTCACCAAAAGAAATACTATTTGTGGTTTCATATACACACTTGGGAAGGAATTAATAATAATTGTGTATAAAGATTGTGGCAAACCAGAAAATTCGGAATACTCTGAGAAAACACATCCAATACATCACAACTAAACTTTGATAACTTCTTAAAAATTAATTTTTTAACCACCAAAAACGTATCAAAGCTACCAATAAATTTTCCACTGTTGCAGTTGCTTTCCATACAAGCTCGAGGCTTTCTTATGGAATGAATCCAGGACCCTGCGAGAATACAGAGCAATGCTAAATAAGTAGTTTTCGGTTCTGTGTAATGTTAAACGTCACAAGGAAAGATAAGATCAGAAATGAAATCACAAGATCAAAGACCAAAGTTGGAGACATCATCCAGAAGGAAGTGTATTTGAAAGGCCAATGGGCAGGGGGTAGAACAAAGGGAGGACCAAGGAGAAGATGGCAAGATGAAATTGAGGAGAGGGCAGGCAAAACATGGAAGCAGAAAGCACAAAACCAAGTAGAGTGGAGGAAATTATGGAGGCCATCCGCCAGCAGTGGCGTAAACGGTTAAAATGATGATGATAATGATGATGATGATGATGATGATGATGATGATGATATAATAGAGTACTTCCTCTTCTGCCTAATGGTGAAGACGTAAAACTGTTTCATAATTAACCACAACAATAAGTTTTATCCCGACTGAAATCATGTAAATACCAATTCTGTTTGAAAACTGACCACTTTTTATTTCCACAATTACGTTTATTTCCTATGTTCGGTGTCTGTAAGGGTATTTACTGCTTAAACAAGTCAGCTTTAATCAGCTGTAGTACATATTCGTACTTATTCTGTTTCTCCTGTATTGCAATGCAGCTGTTTCCCCTCCTCCTCTGTAACGTTATTTGGCATTTGATTTTACAACACCGTTTAACTTCCAAGTATAACTGTAAGCCTGAGGCTGTACCTTAGAATATTGTGTTGTGCTTACAACACCCTCACTCCCATTTTACAAGGTTTTATCTAAAAACCTACTGTCAGTAGATTTCTAGATAAATCCTCCATCCTCTACAGTGCTCAGTGTTTTCAGTTGCTAATTACTTTCCGCTGCATGCAAGAATAAAAGGAGGCGATACAGAAATACATCAAATCACAATAAATTTGTCAAATGGCGTAATTCTAATCCTTCCCCACCCCACCCCACCCCTTTCTCCCAGCAATGATGATACGACCAAGCGTTTAATGATAATACCAAGAAACCGCTGGCTGTTGCTTGACTGGACAAGACAAGTCTATCCTGCCCTCTGTTGTTGCCCCATATAACTGCGAAGACGTACTATACAGGAAACAGGATTACAGGAAGGCATTGACGGGCTTTTTATATTCGTATGGTTTCCCTCGACACGGTCATTTTTGTTTCGCAATTGTAGACTGGTACATTAACGTTATATTTTAACAACGTAAACTAGGTGGTATTACATTTATAAAAACATTTTACCTCTTCTTTTAGTGCGTTCACTTCTTCGATTTTGTTCTTTGTTTCCTCTTTCAAGCCGGCATTGATCGCCCGTAGACCTGTGATCATGAACGTAAAATTTAAAGGTAAGAAGGTAAATTCTACAACTTTACACCAATAAACAACAAAAACAAAGTAGAGACTGGGGCCGGGGTTGACGCTCGGTATTGTATAATGATGAAGTGTCAGTGGTGCTCGGCTATTATGCACAATCAAAATCACGTAAGGCTGTCAAAAACGCCGATTCTGTGAAGCATTAAATAAATAAATCCCACAGTCAATACATTTGTTGCATAAATGGTTTTCAGAAGTGTCGTGTAACGCACATATCCGGCAGTCAACAATGCAATATGTGAATTGAATAATGATTCTTGAATTGCCCAATAGTCAAGTATTGAATATAGTGACATTTTACCAACGCATGAAAGGTATAAAAGTTATAACTTAACTAAAAATAACCTCTACTTCATTCTGTAGTTGAAAACAAGGTTTAATGCTTTCAAAATACATCAGCATTCTATTTAAAATACGTTACGAAGGGTTAGCGGCTCAAGCTTTAAACTCTTTGCTGCTTTAACGTTTATTTTTTAACTTTTAAATTCCCGGCATTGTAGCAATACTAAAATTAAACCTGATGCAAGAAATGGGTTTTCTGACGATAACAACAAGCGCAAATGGTAAAATTTGCCCCCGGTGCCAATCATATTAGAAACTTGGGCAGTCACTAGATCTCGCTACTGATTAGGAATGATGTCTCGTTTGGACTGGATCTGGACTGACTGATGTAGCTATTGGAGGCGTTTTTATAGTTGATTTGCTCAAGAGAATATTATTTCAAATCAACAAGATATGTCAGATAGATAGATATTAAAAACAATCTTCCCTCACGGCCTGAGTAGCTTATTGCCAAATTATAATATCAAATCGTTGCACAAAACTAACTTTCTTAAAGGTACGTTGCAAAAGAAAAAAGAAGCCACTGCGGACATTATGTCTGCTGTATACATTAATAACATGCATTACTGCTACGCCTTTACAAATCGCGCAAAGTCACATGGACACACTGACAGGAAGACAAGCACTCTATTGTACGTGCATGAGCAAGAAAAAACGTAAAAGAAAATTGCTCTAACTTTGACAGACACTACTAATTTACTAGGGGAAAAAATGAATCATTTCTATACTACATAGAAAGAATCATACTTTTCCCTTTTTTTTAAACATAAAACATGCAGTTTGGCTTTTCATCATTCAGTTTTACTTTTGAAATTATCACATTGTCACAGCAAAAGAGGTAAAAATTTTAATTTAAAAAGTTCCAAGTATTAGATTTGTTTCAGGTCTTTGCAATATTCCACCTCTTCATCACAGTTATGAGCAGGAAAAATAACCAGTACCCAATTTACTGGGCCTGTGGTACCTTCATAAACCACGTCTTACTGGAACATCTTATAATTATCATGAAAAGCACGTAACATCAATTAATGCCTTGAAGGTAATAAAAATATTAGGAAAATTTAGATGGTATAGTCAAGTCACACCTCATGAAAATAAAGGTATGCTCATTCGCTTATGCATCTTAATGCTCCTGATAGAAGGTGAAAAGGAAATAAAAGGGAGGGAATGGAAGAGGAGTGAAAATGCAGGTGAAGAGACGACGAACGGAGGTGAAAAAGAAGGAAAGTAGGTGAGAGAATGAGAGAGAAGGACAGAGAAGGACGGAGAAGGGCAAAGAAGGACAGAGAAGGAATGGAGGAGGAATGGAGAAGGAACGCAAAAATATTGCAAGAGAGGAGTGCAAGAGAGGAGTACAAGAAAGGAGTGCAAGAAAGGAGTGCAAGAAAGGAGTGCAAGACGGGAGTCGACTAGAGGCGTCGAGTAGAGAAGTGGAAGAGAGAAGTAGGAGAGAGAAGTGAGGCAGATGAGTGGGAGAGATGAGTGGGAGAGATTCGTGAGAAAATGGTGAGAAAACGGTGAGAGTGCTGGGAGAAAGGTGCGATTGACTTCACACTGGGGTACAAGGGAGGCTGCAAGACAGGAGGGTGGAAAAATGATTATGCAGGAAGAGCGTGTTTGGAGGGTAGACTGGGTGTGTGAGAGGGAGACTCAAGACATGTTAGCTTACTAATATGAAAGCCTTGACAAGTTTCGCGATGTACAGTACGAACCACAATGTCCAAAGCTGGATAGCTTTAAAACATCTGCTGTAAAGTAATAAATGCACCTGTGACCTACTTTAGCTACGAACCATATCAATGATAATTATGTTAAAGTGCACTCCCTTGTTACCTTGTAAAAAACGGTTTGACTGTGCCGTCCTTATTTTTTTACGTTTCCAAAACAAACAAATAAACAAACAAACAAAAATTTCTAATAGTAAAAAACCAACCAGAACATATTTTATACACTACAAACAACTGACGTGACATTGTTTGTCGTTTTTTCAAAGGGAAAGAATAGCGAAATAAATATATATTATACAGAAAAAAAGCATTTGCTATTTTTCGGTATAAAATCTCATCTGTATTGCAAGCCATTCTTCATTGGCGACTATTGCATTCAAATTGTTTTTCATTATTTATGGTGAAAAGGATTAGGATTCTGTTTCCTCTTTTCTAATGCTTGTACTGTCTTGAATCTCTAACTACCCTGCCTTTTTCCTTTCGATGTTAAAGTAGGCATCGCCAGATTTTCAGATGCATGCAAAAAAAACCTCGGTCTTTATTTATCAATCTTCAATAAGGTACTGTTCATCGAAGCCCATTTCATACCCTTTTTATACAAAGCTGAGCAGCCAGAAGTTAATCTTATGGGAACCCACGCATGGAGCCCGGAGCCGAGGAAGACTGCAGTTGACCTACGTGGACACCCTGAAGCGCGACACAAGAGCAATCAGCACCCAGGAGCTGGCAACTGTAATGGAAGACAGAGACGTCTGGAGAGCCTATGTGAAGTCTCGAAGTCATCCACCTTAAGTTAAGTAAGTCAAGTTTATACAAATCTTATAACCAGTTCAACCTCTGTAACTTTGTATAATCACAAGTTTTCCTTCATTACAGCCAGTTTTACCGTTCAGAATAGCACGTTATTAGCATTTGTTCATGTTTTTGGAGATAAAAACCAGAAGCGGGGATAAAATCTACCAGCAAAAAATAATTTCAAAAAGTAAGCTCAAAACTCCTAAAACAAGTTCGTTTATTATTTAGCAGTAGACCGTGCAATAACAGACTACTTGAAAAACAACAACAGAAAATACCATAATCAACAAACGATGTTTTCGGGCGGGGAGAGATTATCGGTCGCTGCTATTTTGTGAATAGGAGAAATTTTCAATTAGCACTGAGAAAAATGCCAAATGTCCAACTGGCAGGCAGTGCTTTTTAATTGCTTTTCTAATTGCTGAGGAAAGAACCCCCTACTGTTTATTATTATAGCGTAAATTGTTGACTCTCTATCGCGGTCAAAATCATTTGAAAATAGTAAGGTATAGCATGTAATAAATACTCCCATCAATGGTATAAAATAATGAAAACATAGCACTGTGAACTAAAATCAACATTAATATTGACTTCACCTCGTTTTTCTATTTGCTTTTAAAAGTATTAATATATACCATGATTCCATTTTGGAGACAGTTCTGAAGGTGTCAAATTTGGTCGGCTGAAAACATTTAAATTTCTCCGAGGTACAATTTTACGGGGCTGGCCTACATCACTTCTATCGCGGGAATGAAATATTGCGGTTCTTTAATTCTTTACAGAGTATATAAAATGCTTTAAGCGTGACGTGTAAAAAAAATAACAGTAGTTTGTCACAACTATTTTCACATTGAAATACGTTTCATAATGGAAAGTGGGTCGGATTTAATATCGCGATCTAGATTAATATCCACTTAACTTTCTAAAATGTATTCACTGAAGATTTCTTCCTTTAAAACTCTTGATTTATCTTTCCATTAATAAGTTTTACATACGTACTAAATTGGAGCAGTTTTTAGTAAATATCGTCTTCGCCAGCTCGGCATGCCTTTTGCAGTAATGCATTGAATAGAGTACAAACAGTGATAATGGATGTTACCTTTAATCTGAGGATTCTTTCGTACATAAATACTAAGCCCTTATCTATAATGTCTGGGGAAAAAACAACATTATATCCCAAAGATGAGGATTTAAAAGGTATATAATTTTAAAAAATCCAATTAAAAAATAATTTGGTTATGGTTTTCAAAGTTTACTATCTGCAAACTGGGCTGTTGATACTGTACTAGATTATCATACACATTCTACATTTAATCTTATGATTTAATCTTCCATTTAACCGCAACATTCTTTTGTTATACCCCTGGACATATCTTCTGCCTCTAGCTGTGTCAGTGCACCTTTACAAGTACAAACGCACGAGAAAGTGAAGGGGGTCAAATGTCAAAAGTCACAGCTGCAACCGAATAAACTTAGCTCCTTGATGATTAGCCCTGTTTCTAGGTATTTATAGAAGTTATGGAAGTTACTTACGTTATCCACAGTATAAATAAATAAATAAATATATATATATATATATATATATATATATACTATAGCGTTTTCAGGGCTATTCCGCTTTTACTGCCTAGACATATCCATTGTACTTACCTTTTTCGTAGGCTTCAGTTACGTACTCAATAATACCATTAATTAAAGCATAAACAGCTCTGATCCAAAATGAGGAAGCTAATACCTAATCAGTGGCAAATTATCCCATAAACAATAAATATATATATACTAAAACCTAAATGTTATAATGGCTGCTTAGACGTTATAATCTCAAAACCATCAAGGAGACTATTATTAATCTTCACTTTGGTTTCCCCTAAGTTGTAAGATTACCGCTTTGTCCAACAGTGTTTCTCCAATTTTGCAGTAGCATGAACGAAACACAGTAAAATCATAAGTAAAGATACCGTATGACATTACAGGCGATCAATGTTTCAAAGTAGAGCTGCTTTGAGATGGCAATTACTTTTAAAAAAAGGGTCTCCCGCCATCAGCAGAATCCTGATACTTTGTTCAGATGGCATCGATTGGGAGACCATTAATATAAAACTGTCTATAATATCGAGTTAATTGGCACCCAGCGTCTTTGTCACATTTGCCGTAAAAGTACATGATCATGTAAGGTCGATAACAAAGCCTTCCAAAATAATTTTATTTTTTCACACAAATAAGTATTTAATGTGCAAAAATAAACTATTTTGTGCTAACGAAGACCATTTACAAGGGCAGTTTACGATAATCACTATTATTATCATCATTGAGTGGTTACACACCATCAAGTGATGGATGGGTGAAAAACCCACGTTCAGCGCCCAGCAATAAACCAGGTAAGTTGAATGCATCTTGGTATTAGTACTAAGCTGGTATTGTAGCATTGAATTCAGACTAGATATTTGTTATTGACCTTGTTTGGTGACAAAAACAACAATAAATTGACACCAAAGGCCATGTTATAATGCATGCCAAAGGGCATTTATTACTATTTTTGAGTGGCGGAGCAACACGAGCCCACAAAGGACTCAGGGACAGAAACCTTAGCAAACCGATCCGACTCCCAGCCTGATAAGGTTAAGATTTGGTGACCTTTTCACTTCTAATAGTGAAAAGGTCAGTTCTCGGTCTCGGTCCCCATTACTCTTTTGTAATGCACCTTATCGTTACAGTCTCCGGTTTTGATCTTCCTTGACCTTTTCATTTCTAATAGTCGTGATTTCGCAGCATTCTTCATGCTCCATGGTGCGTTGTTCTCCTCTGGTCTAATGCAATCTTCAAAAACCTATCATCTCTCTGTAAGCTGTCCGTGTCACTCTTGGATGAAGCACACCCTATGTGGTCAGCAGGTTTCTCGTCTTTCGGTCCAAACTTTCAAGCTCTTCTGCTATCCACATAATCACTGCTGCTCTGCATCTAAGTAGTGACAATACCCACGCATCAATAATTGCAGTCTTGTTTTGTCCATTTAGTATCCACTTCAGGGCAAATCCTTATCTACAGAAGTTCTCATATCTCGTTCTACTTTTCATTTCCTCCGTTATCACTTTATCCATTTCCAAAATTCTTAAATACTTATATCCTTCCTTGTCAGTGTCCTCTGCATAATATGCCAAGATTATAACACCAATCCATCATATTGGTCAACTTCATCTATTTTCAATATTAAAACACCACATTTCCAAAACTCGAATTCCAGCCTGATGTTTGTGCTTGACGCATACACAGTGTCAAACCACTTGGGATTCATCCTTGGAATAAAGCTTGAGATCATTCATATACATAAACGATTTACCTTTTAATGTCGACCCTTACATTCATATCCCGCTTTAACTGTTTTCAAAACCACTGCCAGTGGAATCATGCACAAAATAAAGAGCAGCGGTAACAAATTGATCCTTGCAATACACCCCTCTCAATGATTCCTATTGTTCCTAAACCTTTTCCGTATCATGTTCTATTTCCAATTTTTCCATACTTCCCTTCAATAGCCGCTCAGCTTTCGAAGTAACACCAAACAATGTCCTGCGTATAAATTAAACTGAACCCGGCTGTCGAGTTTGAGAACGAAGCAGTACCTGTTAGTTCTCCCAAAGACCAAGAGTTGTTATCCAGCAACGGATCAACAAACATGGCGAAGGTGGAGTAAACAAGTATATGTTGCTATTATGGAGTGCTACTTCCTAAATAAGTCTGTTGATGAGAAAAGAGTAACTATCATAGGATATCGAAAATCGATGCAAATTATTATTATTTATTATCATTATTTATTATTATTATTATCATCATCATCATTTTATTGCTGTTGTTCCTGTTGTTGTGTTTGTTATTATCATCCCGGGTTATCTTCAGCTCAAACGTTTTTGCACCGTCAGATCTTATTTTACTTTCTATCCATGCCCACATTTTTGTGTGTCTTTTCTGCGTCTTTAATAGTGGTAACACCGTCTTGAAACTTGGTGTCAACAAGACTACTCAAATTTTTGGCGTTCAGTGGAAGATCCTTGCAGAGTAGATTGTGACAGTTTTCTTCAATTTACCAATTATTCTGGAGCTGCTAGAGTTAACCTTTTGGTCTCACGCTGATCTGCTGTTCCTTTACGCCAAATTTACATTTCATTTTCCGCCTCATTATCCGTTGTCGTAAAAATTGGCCATTCCGGTTGCCCTTCAATTTTCTTTCGATTCTTAAATCAATTCATCACATATTCCCCTTGACTATCTTATATATATCTTGCGGCCAAACTACTTCACAAAATTTTTCAATCCAAGCTTAAGTAGATCCACAGTATCAAAAAACTTTAATAATATATTATTATTTCTGACAATCTAAACAGTTTGCACACTTCAATATTAAAGTCTTGCACCAATAATATCGTAATGCAAGCACACTTGGATTGTTCAACCAAAAAAGAATCAATCAAACGAGAGACAATTAAAAACTATTAAGTTAAATTTCGTATCACGTACACGCGTTGTTACCCCCTGATTACCCTTTAAAACGCAAAGCTCACACGCAGTATGTTTGTTTTGTACAGCACAGTACTGATCTTTATTTCTATAACTGAGAAACATTCTCAAGGTTTAACCGATCAGCAAACAAAAATAAGCAGAGACTGAAATAAACCCCAATGTTAAACCTTGCTCAAAATATGGATACGAAATGTTCAACGCCAAGTTTAAGTCAATGCGTTTGCGCGATTCAAGTCCTAGGGAAACGTTATCAACAGAAAACCGAGCAAACGCTTATTTACATGCCTAAATTCTTATCTTTCATTGGCACCTACGCACTGATTATACTACCTAGTTATTTTCTATGTCTCTAGTAGAAAACGTCTTGTTAAAACAAAATCAAATTACACCGTCTGTATCAGGGTAAGACAAAGCTATCCAAACGGTATATCAGTCAAATGGGTCAGTCAGTTAATATTATGAATGTAACATAAAAAATTGGAAACTAGAGATACTGTTTATCAGAAGATACTGCTTATCAGAAGATTGAGTCTGGGTCATATAAGAGGTAAGCCTAAAAAAAACCACACAAGGAAATAATAAAATTAATGTTGTGACCTGGATTACTATCAGTTACAGGTCCATCTTGCATACATAAAAGAATTGATATCTGGAAAAATTAAAAATATAAAAAAAAAACCCCAGATAAAACTCACGTCATATGTTAGGAATGATTTTCGTCATTATAATATTACATGTTAAGGAACAGGAATTTTCAGGGGCTGAACCTCTCTAACCTTTGAGAACTAAACTCGATACACAGACACCACCTAGTATTCAATCAAGTAGTCTACAAAACAATGGTATTTGTACTAGAATATCCCTTGCCGGTAGTTGAAATTATATACTTTCACTAAAAGTACCGACTATCACGCCTGAATTTAGGAAACAGCAAAAGCACTCTTCGGTATCAAACAACCGACCATCAGTTTTGATTTATTTGTAACCTTAAACTTATTGATGGGTCCTAAAACTAAGAGCCTAGAA
Organism: Morbakka virulenta; assembly: GCA_003991215.1. Lineage (NCBI taxonomy): Eukaryota > Metazoa > Cnidaria > Cubozoa > Carybdeida > Carukiidae > Morbakka > Morbakka virulenta. Next base: position 3,424,084 of record RDPX01000011.1, on the reverse strand, counting down.
ATATACCTTTAAAAATTTTAAATGTGGTTGGAGAGATATCAACGACATCCAAAGAAACTCGGTTCGATCTTTAACTTTTGCACTGATATTACAGCAGTAGTCAACTGAGAATGCAACTGGTGAACGGCACCTCAAGTGGCTCAAATTCGTTGTGAAGCAAGGGGGTGGGACGATAATAATAAATATCATCCCACGTTCAACTACTAAAAGGAAATCAAAATAAATGCTAAAGCCTTTCAGTAACTTCCAGAGTCGCTACCTAAAAAAACACTTAGGTTATGTTACCCTCTGAAACAACACGAGGGAACTTCAGTGAAGATACAAAATCTAGAGTAAGACTGACTCAAATGAAACGATAAAAGTTTTAATACTTTTTTTTTAAACGTCATTTCCCCCCTGCAACTGGGGCTCAGACGGTGGGCTTCAAAGTGACTTTAGTTTTGGTAATGAGGAATTTCTTTAATACTTTGACTTTCAAAAATTCTTAACAACTATATTTAGTGACTTGGTGAAATGAAATATTCTGCAGCGACTTAAATAATAAACGGGGTATTGTCAGCAAATCAAGGGTTCAGTGTCAGAACCAAGTATCTTGTTTTTGGCTAATTTTACAGGAGAACGGTATGCGCGTTTTGCCTGGAGTGACTTATACACAAAATTCAGTACTTGATTTTAATAATTTAATCAATAAATATTGGTTACTGGATTAAATGCAGTTGTTTACATGAAAAACAATGACAGTATTTATCATCTGACACTAAAAAGTAAAAAACGCCAAAAATGCTGGATACTGGATTCTGGCACTGAACCCTCGATATTCCTGAGAGCGCTAAAAATTGTAGAGGGCAATCAAGAGGAAATCGACGAAAAAAGCACAAATGGTAACACAACATTGATAGTGGTACCTAACACCGTGAGCCAAATAATACTTATACCATTAAGGGCCATGGTTCCAATAGTGTGGATGGGTAATGACGTATAAAATAACTGAAAAAAATAACGATAAAAATAATAGCAAAGATGACGTGTGAGGTAAGAATTTCATCAAACTGGGATACTAAATTTAGCTGGGAAGAATTTCACTGATTTTATTGAGATTTCAAGACGTCCTAAATTTTACATTCTTGCCCTAAAATACTTTAAACTTGCAGTTACGAAATACATCTTCCTGTCTATTAACACGTAAAATGTGTTGCATTGTCAACATCTTCATGAAGCAACATGATCAATTAGTATGTAGCACAACAAAAATATTTAAAAATTCTCATCTCAATAGCAGTATTTTAAGCGTTGTGGGATGCCACTGCAACGATGCGCTTCTTTGGAGGTAATAAACATCATCAAGAATGAATGAAATAAACTGAGATACTAAATTTAGCTGGGAAGAATTTCACTGATTTTATTGAGATTTCAAGACGTCCTAAATCTTACTTTCTTGCCCTAAAATACTTTAAACTGGCAATTACGAAATATATCTCAACAGCAATATTTTAACAGGTGTGAGATGCCAATGCAATGATGCGACAGGAAGTTCTATCTATATAAGCGAGAAGATATGAAGTAAAGCAAGGCAAACAAGGAAAATTACATAATAATTGTAACTTTTAAGTTTCTTGCTTTGAGCAAGAAACCTAAAGTTACAAATATTATGCAATTTTACTTGTTTACTTTGCATTACTTTATATATATTATTTTTATTAAAAACAATTCGTATCAAGAACATAAATAAAGAAATTGCAATTAGGTTCCTTTTGCTCTTTTGGAAACACCTTTAAGTTGTATTACCTGCAGGAAAACCTTAGTAATTCAAAATCAGAATCAAAATTATCGTCATTCTTATTCAGGATGTTATTATGATACGTTGAATAAATACTACGTCAATAAAGAACCAAATAACTGAATCTGCCCAGTTAAAGAGAATAAGAGTAAGCAAACGACTCACAAGAAAGTTCCACATTACAGTTGATCCCTGAGCAAATTAACTTATTCCTTCCGTCTGTTTTAATATCGTTTCCATTCCTGTCCCGCTTTTTTCTTTTCGCCCTTCTCAAAGGAAAAAGGCACGTCATTTAGAATGTTTCCAAACTAGACAATGTTGATAATTTTTCGATTGATGATCATATTAAAAATGTAAAGTTCTGGAAATTACTTTCAGTACCTCCTGAATCAACGCTGAACTGTGAAATAGTGGTCATGGAGTGCCCGATTCGTTATCTAAGCATTCCACCAAACCAAAAGTAGTATCTTACTAACAACCCAAACAAAACCTGTAACTAAAGAAAGAATGTAATTTTTAAACAGATCTTCTCTGGTTAACCACATCATCGAAGATGTTATCAGACGACAGCCTTCTTACAAGCTGAAAGATAAAACACCGCTGTTTGGTCGGAGAATTTACTCCATATAACTCTAATATGGGTTTCAAAACCCAATTGCTATTGTAAAGTGACCAAAACTGGGTATATTTTATAGTTGATTAAGTAGCTTTATTGTCTATCATTGACAGGAACAATAATCATAGCGGGTTTAATTGACAAATTCCTGGGCCATTTATTTTACAAATTTTACTGAAACAAACTAGGTGTTTACCAATTTCTTGATGAGATTTTCTTGTTGTACCCATAGAATTAGGTAATAAAAGTAAGGCTGTCATAAATTCATGCTACGAGTTCTATGCAAAATGTCGTCTCTGTCGTCTTGTGCTAATTCTCCATTGAAGTTTCCCTGGTTCATGTGGATACCAAGCTAACGTCTGGGTTGTTCATATTCTTCATTTTAATGAAGCATATTTACAATTTGATTGCTTTTCAGTGAGCAAAAAGATAAAATATTTTTGACCACTGAATGGGTAAAATCTCCATAGAGAATTCTTTAATAAACATTCCATCTGCAATGTTTTGTCTTATTCCAAGAACTGCGTGTTTCATGGACTCACTTGTTTAAAAGTATCATGAAATCTCCGCAAAGAGAAATTATCCTCTAGATAATGCCCCAGTGCGTTCTGAAATTTCACCCACGCAGGCGTTATAACAACAAAGTTAATTTTAACACTGAAGAAGGCAATGACAAAAATTGAGGTTTCGTTTTCAAGTTGCAAGGACGTTGGACGTGTTTGAAACATGATAAGTCTGAATCTTGCTGCTACTTTTTAACCTTCGCCTCGTGGGCGGAAAGTGGTTTGTCTTAGTCTTCTATAGACATTATCATGAAAAGTGACAAGCTTTCCTCATTGGTACTATCAGTTTCTTACAACTCATGTAAGTCGTTTCTCTCGACGTCTTCATCCTAATGCAGTTGTTATCCCTTGTCACAAATCTTTCAATGATTGTATTTTTCCCTCTCGGACTGCAAGACTGTGGAACTCTTTGCGTTCGGGGTGCTTTCGTATATCATATGACATGAAAGTTTAAAATCAAGTCAAAGGTTGATTCTTGGCTTAAACTGTTAGTATTTTTGTTGGGTAATTTTTCGCTTTTCATAATCTATCATTTCCTCATAGTTTGATACATTTAGGGCATTATGCCTTGTTTGCTTCTAAACAATTAAAAAACACAATAAAAAGAAAAATGGAAAAACCACAACCCTGATGGCAGCATTGGTGTTAACGGGACTGGAGGTAATGCTGAAGGTGTCGCGCTCGGTATTAGGGTTGGGTTGGGCTGGGGGTAGGGAACCAGGCTCCCTTCGGTCGTCATCCGGCTACTGGTCAACCTAAGTTAGGATTTCGTGTGGCAACTGATGGCATTGAATTGCCTAGTGACCAGTGCATTGGTTACCCCGAAGACGGAGGGAATAAATATCTGGGCGTTTTGGAAGCTGAGGATATTCTAGAAACAGAGATAAAAATCTGGGTAAAAAATACCTCTTTTGAACGCTTGCATAAACTGTTGAAGATTAAACTGAACTCGAAAAACCTCATTTCAGCCATTAACGTATATGCTGTTGGTGTCGTTAGGTACAGTGCAGCTATACTTGACTGGGGGAAAGACGTCCTTCAGGAGATGGACCGGTAGACGCGCAAGCTTCTACACAAATATAAGGCGCATCATCCCAACTCGAAGTTCAACCGCCTTTACACGAAGTGAAAACATAACGGGAGAGGCCTCACAAGTGTGAGCGATTGTATTCCAGCAAAGAAACGAAGGCTGGATTACTAACTGGTGAACAGTGAGCAAGATCTTCTGCGGCATGTGAATTTGGCACTTAAACTACAAGAAGGTGCTACTGAACGAAAGCTGGAATACAAATCGAGGATAGAGGAAGAACGGATAAGACATTGGAAGTAATGGATATGCATGGCAAGTTTGAAAGGAACACAGAACAGGTAAAAACTGACGACACTTGGTTATGGTTGTCATGGGGCAAGTTCAAGAGAGAGACGGAGAGCTTGTTGATTGCCGAGCAAGAGCAGGCATTGGCCACAAACTCTGTAAAAAAGAAATACTATAGGACTGTCAAGAGTAACTCATGCCGAATCTGTGGCCAACACCCAGAGGGAATCATGCACATTGTCAGTGAGTGCACGTCGCTTGCTCAACGCGAGTAGAAAAGGCGACATGACAAAGTGTGCTTGAACCTTCACTGGAACCTTTGTCGAAGTATGGAATCCAGGTGGCAGATCAATGGTATAATCATGTACCCGAAGCAGTCATTGAGAGTTAAAGATTCTGTGGGATTTCAAAATTACAGACCAACATTCGACTTGAACATAATAAACCAGACATCACGGTCTTCTTGAAAGATACCCCGGAATGTTTGATTATTGATGTTGCTTATCCAGGTGACCACAGGGTGATACAAAAAGAATGCATAAAAGATCCTTAGCTACTCTGGCCTGATAATTGAAATCCAACGTATGTGGAATGTTAAAGCAACTGTCATCCCAATCATAATTTGAGGTCTGGGAAGTATTTCACCCGGATGGAAAGGATTTCTGGAGCAACTGAACATAGAACATTATATTAGTACTCTCCAAAACTCTGCCTTACTGAGAACTGAACACATTTTGCGAAAAGTTCTCAGTATCTAAAGTACCTTCAGTGTCTTAAGTCCAATGAAACGGACCAGATACTGAGGATAACAATACCGCAAGTTAACACCCATAGTGTGCGAATCTGAATAATAATAATAATAATAATAATAATAATTTTTTTTTTAAACTTCAAGCATATATTTTTCCATGTTATCACTTAATACAATTGTATGCCGTGTATACATTACATCATTACCCTAAGAAATACCACTCACTATCAAGGCATGGCAACAGGGACGCACAGAGTAACGTAGTCACCAATAAAGGAGGGGAGGCTGATCCCATGTCTTACTACGTTGACAGAATATGTAATATGTGGTTCGAATTACCACACATATGATCTTCTTTATGATATATGAGATTTCGCTTTTATCGTAACTTATTTCCGCTAACATCTTCGCTACCGAATGTGTACTCTTTCCGATTGCTCCTATCGCGCCAATGCTTAAATTGACAAATATAACTTTTTGATAATTTTTGCCTAGAAATCTTAGCAGAAATTCATATTTTTCTGATTTACGTTTCGAATTCACTTCAATATTTGTTTCAAAGCCGATTGTAAGTTCTAGAATATAAATCTTTCCTTTATCAATTACTAACAGATCAGGGCGATATGTATCTCCGGTAATAATCGATGGAGAATTGTAATCATCAATATCACAGTAAACTTTTGCATTTTTCTTATTCGAAGATATGAAGTTTGCAATATTTTTTAAAACCGAGTCATGCCTCCAATTATAACGTTTTTCGTTCAACGCTGTATTACATCCTCCAATAACATGCCCGAGAGTTTCTGTAGCATTACATAAGGAACAGGCAGATGATTCTCTTTGTCCCCATTTTAGCATATTTGAAGCGTTGGCGAGGGTGTTG
>RDPX01000011.1:3355278-3374816 GCA_003991215.1 Morbakka virulenta | reverse complement strand
ATGCTTGGTCAATTTCGGAGATTTATCCAGGATTTCTCAAAAATTTGTAGACCGTTGTTTGATCTACTAGAAGTTCCTAAAGACTGTGACATGAAAAATACGAAATCTCAACTACCATCCAGCAACAAAATTGTATTTGGTAAACCTCAAGTTCAGGCTCTTCACCAGTTAATCAATGCGGTAACATTGTTTCCTGTTTTGGCATATCCCAACTTCAACCTTCCATTTGAATTGTACACTGATGCTAGCAAAATCGGATTGGGAGCGATCTTATATCAAAAGCAAAACAATGTTTATCGAGTCATTGGATATGCGAGTCAGACTGTTAATGGAGCTGCAAAGAACTATGACAGTGGAAAATTAGAATTTTTAGCCTTGCGCTGGGCAACAACAAATGTATTTCATGATTATTTGTATTATGCTCAAGATTTTGTCGTCTATACGGATAACAACCCATTAACGTATGTGATGACATAAGCCCTGACCTATTTCAGGAATATTGGTTGAAAAGACTAACTTCTCTTCACTGTCGCTTTGCGTTGCATATGAATGATATGATTAATAATGGGACGGGGTACCTTTGTGGTTGGCGAAGGGAAGGACTGTTTTGTGCCAAAAAGATAAAACTAAAGGAAATGAAGTTGGGAATTTTAGACCCATTTCGTGTTTACCATTCATGTGGAAGCTTCTAAGTAGCATCATATCCGATGTAATATACAAGTACCTTGATGAAAACAGTGTTCTATCGAATGAGCCGAAGGGATATAGACGTAACTCCAGGGGTACGAAGGACCAACTCCTTATTGATAAAGCCATCTTAGCAGACAGCAAGAGAAAACTGAAGAATCTGCCCATGGCATGGGTCGATTACAACAAGACTTATGACATGGTCCCACACTCCTGGATTCTGGAGTGCATGAAACTTGTTAACATTTCAGACAATGTAGTACAATTTGTCGAGGGAACAATGAAGAACTGGAAGACTGAACTGACTGCAAGCATGCAGAGAGTCACTTGGAGAAGTTGATATCAGAAGGGGAATATTCCAGGGAGACAACCTATCGCCACTGTTATTTGTCATCTGCATGATACCTTTGTCATCAGTCCTTAGAAAGATGTCAGCTGGATATACACTAGGGAATGCGGAGATAAATAACCTGCTTTTTATGGACGACCTAAAATTATTCGCAAAAAATGGAATGAAAGTTAATAGCCTTGTCTCCACAGTACATGCTATCAGCAGGGATATAAAGATGGAGTTGGGAATTCAAAAGTGCGGTGTGATGATTTTGAAGAGAAGAAAGCTAATTCAGACTGACGGCATTAGTTTGGGTGATGGTGAGGTTATTAAGGAGGAGAACGAGGAAGTGTATACGTTCATAGGAATCATCGAGTCTGGCAAGGTCAATGTAACTAAAATTAAGGACATGTTTATAAAGGGATACTTTAAACCTACCAGATTGGTTCTAAAGTCGAAACTATATGGCCGAAATAAAATCAGGGCAATTAACACTTGGCCAGTACCTATCATGAGATATGGAGCTGGGGCGATCAACTGGAGAATGGACGAGTTGAATGGACTCGACAGGAAAACTAGGAAATTATTAATGATGAACAAAGGTATGAACCCGAACCGCGATGTAGAAAGACTCTAAATCAAACGGAAAGATGGTGGAAGGGATTTGATAGGAATTGCAAACACCGTTAAATCTGAAGAGAACAATCTTGCGTGGTATTTAAAAGGGAGTGCGGAGGAAATGCTCCAAAGGTCAAGGCTCATGGGCATTTAAAGGTTGAAGAGTTAGTAGATCCCGCTGTACTAAAATGGGTTACAAAGAATGAAGTGTTGTAGAGTTGGCACGAGAAAGACTCCACGGTAAGTACATAAGGAATAACAATGGTGTAAGTTGGAGTGACTAGTGGCCTTGGCTAAAGAAGGGTGACCTTGAAATTCCCACAGAAGTGCTAATTTGTAGCGCTCAGGAGCAATCTCTAAGGACAAATTAAGTGAAATTTCACATTAATAAGACAGCTGAATCACCCTTGCGTAGGATGTGTAATCAGAGGGGAAAAGTGTCATGCATCTTCTTAGTGAATGGAGCTCAAAGTTAGCTCAATGAGAATATAAACGACGACATAAGTGTTGCAAGATATATTCAATGGTTATTGAGCGGACAAGCTGATTTGGATAGAGCAAATTCTTTGAATAACCTTGGTATAACTTTGGGCCTTCATGATCCAATGTGAACAGTTGAAAGGAAACCAGACATTGTGTTTGTCGACAAAATTAACAGAGAACCTCAAATAGTTGATATTGGTGTCCCAAGTGACTCAAGGGTGAAGGAGAAAGTAACCGAGAAAATTGAGAAATACCAAAATCTTAAGGATAAGGTAACTAAGCTGTGGAATCATAGAAAGGCTAAAGTTATGCCTGTTGTAATTGGAGCACTGGGAGCGGCATGATTGTATTATTAAAAGCCTCGAAATGTACAGGATCTCAGCAAAAACTGCAATTTTTTTAAAATTAAAGTATGTCAAAGTGGAACACCTCTCTTATTTTCTCCCATGACGCTGGGACTACTAAATCTAACCCTATCAAAATGAAACACGATATCTTCCAGGGAGAGTGTCTTTCCCTACTTCTCTTCTGCATATCACTTATCCCCTTGTCCAACGAACTTAATAATGCCAACTATGGCTACAGGATCTAGGGCAAGCAGATTAACCACCTTTTCTACAGGGTTGATTGAAACTTTTCGCAAAATGTGATCAACAACTAGAAGGATTGCTAATTACCGTTAAGCAGTTCAGTAATGACAATTGCATGCAATTCGGCCTCGATAACTGAGCAAAAGCTACATCCTCACGAATAAGACTAGCGAAAACCTCATCCACAGATCTTGACCCAGACGCGAGAATTAGAGAACTTGATCCTGAGGAAATGTATAAACACATGGCAGTGAATGAAGGCGACGGGATTAACCATGCTGGAATGAAGGTGAAAATCCGTATGGAATACTACCGAAGAGTTAGGTTAGTGCTTAAAACTGAGCTTAACTAAAAAAACAGAATGGAGGCAATAAACACCCTTGCTGTACCAGTTTTACAATACAGCTACAACACAATTAACTGGAACTCTCCTGACAATAAACGTATAGTCTGTAAAACTAGAAAACTAGTCACATCAAGTGGTATGCTCCAACCCAAAGAAGAAGTTGATCGTCTTTATTTGCCTGGAGGCGAAGTGGTGTGTGGACTCATACAACTTGAAATGTCTTATAATACCACGACAATTGGAATGAAACAATATTTTGAATCAAAAGGTGACTGGATGTTATAACTAGTAAGCAGGCATGAATGGAGTAAAAAACTGCAGTCGGTTTACAAAGAATCACAGAAATTTGAAAACGAATAAGGTGTAGAAATAACCGAAGAAGATGAAGATGGACGTAAAGCCACAGTAACTGCGAAGAAAGTCAAAATGAACGCTAAAACACAGAAACAGCTCTGCACCCCAACTGGTATGAACACCATCGACTACCAGTCACGGAAGGAGAAAATGTTACCATTCTATGGGACTTCCCGATCAATACTCACCGGACTGTTAAAGCCAACTGTCCTGACTTTATAGTTAAAGGTAGGAAAAACAAAATGTGCGCTTTAATTGACAAGGGTGTGCCAAGTGAAAAAAAGTTTCAATTAAGAAATTCGAACAGTTACGTAAGTATAAAGACATAGAGATAGAATTTTAAAAAGTGTGAAAAGTCAAAGCTAGAACTGTTCCAGTCATTGTCGGGGCACTAGAGATGATTAAGCTCATATTCTTCGAAAAGCACTCTCAATTTGATACCGTAACAGTCATAAACCTTTCTATATTTTCATACTGCTTTTTTACAAACTTTTTATACTTCTCATAGCTTTTAGTAATATGACAATCGTCTTTTTATATTCGTGCCAATTATGTTTATACGTACTTGTCATAATTATTTTTATACTCTTTGTAATAAGTCAATCGTCCCTTTAATGTTCGTGTCATGTCTTATAGGACCTTGATCTGCAACAGGTCACTGGGGTAACCCGGTAGGTAATTGTAATCCGGAGAGCCGGGCATCTTTGGAAGGACTGGTACCCCGTGCATATGTCCAAAAATTTTATGGGAGACTTTCGATTATATTCAAATTCAACTGAACACTACATCGTTACAGTAATTAACATTGTTACAGTTAATTACAGTAAATATGATAAATACTGACTCATATGAACAAGATCCACCTAGACATCGTTTATCAAATTACACTGATGAGGAGAAGAGGTTTGTAGTCAAGATTGATAAAGAGGAAAGAAGGATAGGTAAAGGATGTATGGAACGGATGAAAAGACAATAGGATAAGCAACCTTCAGAAAAAGCAAGAACACCAAAAGAAAATTTACGAGATAAGGTTGCAAGATTCAAAATAAAGAGAGAGAAAGATGTTGTGACTAGTGGAAACATTGAGAGAAGAGATGATATAATGCTAAGAACGGCAATAATTCCGCAGAAACCGAAAATAGGATCAAAGATTCTAAAAGTCAAATTGCTTTCTGATTGTAAAGTATTTCTGGTAAAAGGAACGGATGTGAGAACTTCAAAAGAGAACTGGGAGAAGTAGATCTTCAGCGTATTGATGAAGATAAGCCATTCAGAGTTAAGTGTGATGAGCTTCATTATCTGTCAGTCAAAAAAGAAGGAACACCAATCATTAAGTCAGTACGAAAGTGGGAACATCTACTATGCTGTGAATCATTAAACACTGATCACTGATCAGCACTCTGTTGCTTCTATGATGGTCAATCAAAAGAGAATAACCGCACCCCCCCCCCCCCATCCTTCCAAAAAAAAAACAAAAAACAAGATTCTTAACTGCCATTTTAAGTTAGGATCAATATCGCACTCAACACAATACCGACCAGGCCCAAAGAATGCTGTGGCAGATACCCCGTGTTGTGTCTCTCGTACTGCTCTATCCAACAACTACACTTTGGAAGGCATTTGTGGTGGATTCTGTAAGGTAAAAAGTGAAGAGACTTATACACTAAGTCTGTTCTAAGAACTTGCCTTTCTCAACGGGGAAGTCGGAAAGATTTGTCAATCATGTCAAATATGTGCAGAAATAAAACCACAATTCCACAAAAAAGATGATGGGGTGCTTACCAAAACGAAACAGCTGATGGAACAAATTAGCGTAGACTTTAAAAGGTCCACTTAAAAGCTAAAGCCAAAACAAGTATTTTCTCGTTGCAGTAGGCGAGGATCCTCGTTTTCCATTTGCATTTCCATGTCCAAATATGGAGAATTCAACCATCATATTGTGTCCAGATTCTTTGTTCTCATTAAATGGAACTGTTGGTTATGTTCATTTAGATCAAACCCCTTCACTTATGTCTGAAGAACTTTTTGTGTATCTACTAAGTCGGATTATTGCAAGTAGTCACTCAGCAACATACAATTCCCAAGGAAATGGTCAAGTATGAAAATCTTTGCTTCTCTTGCTAAAAACACAAAACCTACTAACATCTGAATGGCAATGAATGATCCCTAAAGCGTCACACTCAATATGATCCCTGATCAGCACAAGAACTAACGAGATTCCACACAATCGCTTCTTCAATTTCTCCAGAAGAACTACTTCTGGTACATTGACTGGTTCAAACTGGAAAAATCAGTGTCTGTACAGAAATCTGTCTGATAAAGCAAAGTGGATCCCTTAGTAGAAAAGGTGGAGCTCATCCATACTAATATGCCATATGCATTCATTAAATACAAGGATGGTAAAGAATCTACCATACCACTGAGCAATTTCGCTCCATATTTAGAAGTCAAAGAACTGGAAGTCAACACAGCATATCCTCTGAACCCTATTGATGAATTGAACATCGAGGCTTCCTTGAATACCTTGCCCAAAACAACACCAATTGCTTTACCATTATCGGAACAACTGACATCTTCAGAGGTAATCATATCAGTGCCGTCATATAAACCAACATCCCTAACAAATTCAATAAGCTCATATTCTTACGTCAACCTTCAATGTTCATCCCAGGCACCAAGACAACTGGTGTGGATCAAAGATTACCAGGGCTGATGAAATGTGTTGTGTATGGTAGATCAAGTAACTTACATGGACCTTACATAAAATCTTAGAGGGGAAGATTGAAGTGATATTGAAACTGTCAGACTTTATTAATGTTTAATTTGTATTTTGTTCTATAATGTCTGTACAGGACCAAAGTTTCCTTACTGGAAAATACCAATAAAAATAACCAAAATTGGGCCTGACCCAAAGTTTCGATTTTGTGTTCAATATGATGAAACAATATGTGTTATCAATTTCATGAAACACATAGTACCAGGATACTCTGCACTTACAACAAATGAATATAAGAATAAGCATGATCGTGTTAGGCAATACTAACTTTAAGAAACTTGCAAGCATTACAACATATCACACACTGACAAATATTATTGAACTGAGTTGTGACAAGTGGTATCCCAGTGTGCAGAGAACCACCTACATTTTTGGATTTAAACAACTAAAGGAAACAGCTGATCCTATGGATATCCAGAGTGTCATTCAATAAAAATATCATAAAATAAGGAATTTTGAAAATATNCTAAGTCTGTTCTAAGAACTTGCCTTTCTCAACGGGGAAGTCGGAAAGATTTGTCAATCATGTCAAATATGTGCAGAAATAAAACCACAATTCCACAAAAAAGATGATGGGGTGCTTACCAAAACGAAACAGCTGATGGAACAAATTAGCGTAGACTTTAAAAGGTCCACTTAAAAGCTAAAGCCAAAACAAGTATTTTCTCGTTGCAGTAGGCGAGGATCCTCGTTTTCCATCTGCATTTCCATGTCCAAATATGGAGAATTCAACCATCATATTGTGTCCAGATTCTTTGTTCTCATTAAATGGAACTGTTGGTTATGTTCATTTAGATCAAACCCCTTCACTTATGTCTGAAGAACTTTTTGTGTATCTACTAAGTCGGATTATTGCAAGTAGTCACTCAGCAACATACAATTCCCAAGGAAATGGTCAAGTATGAAAATCTTTGCTTCTCTTGCTAAAAACACAAAACCTACTAACATCTGAATGGCAATGAATGATCCCTAAAGCGTCACACTCAATATGATCCCTGATCAGCACAAGAACTAACGAGATTCCACACAATCGCTTCTTCAATTTCTCCAGAAGAACTACTTCTGGTACATTGACTGGTTCAAACTGGAAAAATCAGTGTCTGTACAGAAATCTGTCTGATAAAGCAAAGTGGATCCCTTAGTAGAAAAGGTGGAGCTCATCCATACTAATATGCCATATGCATTCATTAAATACAAGGATGGTAAAGAATCTACCATACCACTGAGCAATTTCGCTCCATATTTAGAAGTCAAAGAACTGGAAGTCAACACAGCATATCCTCTGAACCCTATTGATGAATTGAACATCGAGGCTTCCTTGAATACCTTGCCCAAAACAACACCAATTGCTTTACCATTATCGGAACAACTGACATCTTCAGAGGTAATCATATCAGTGCCGTCATATAAACCAACATCCCTAACAAATTCAATAAGCTCATATTCTTACGTCAACCTTCAATGTTCATCCCAGGCACCAAGACAACTGGTGTGGATCAAAGATTACCAGGGCTGATGAAATGTGTTGTGTATGGTAGATCAAGTAACTTACATGGACCTTACATAAAATCTTAGAGGGGAAGATTGAAGTGATATTGAAACTGTCAGACTTTATTAATGTTTAATTTGTATTTTGTTCTATAATGTCTGTACAGGACCAAAGTTTCCTTACTGGAAAATACCAATAAAAATAACCAAAATTGGGCCTGACCCAAAGTTTCGATTTTGTGTTCAATATAGTATATTCATAGTACCAGGATACTCTGCACTTACAACAAATGAATATAAGAATAAGCATGATCGTGTTAGGCAATACTAACTTTAAGAAACTTGCAAGCATTACAACATATCACACACTGACAAATATTATTGAACTGAGTTGTGACAAGTGGTATCCCAGTGTGCAGAGAACCACCTACATTTTTGGATTTAAACAACTAAAGGAAACAGCTGATCCTATGGATATCCAGAGTGTCATTCAATAAAAATATCATAAAATAAGGAATTTTGAAAATATGATTATCTACGTCATGAAAAATTTGAAGGTATATATCATGTAGCAACGTGTTATCACCCATGCCTACCTTCCAACTGAATTGTGATCAGACTGAAAAAGCTATGGAGCTTCTAACTGGCGAATTACATCCATCACTCCATTGTAGTTAAAATGATGAAAATGAGGACCAAGAAACAATTCCAAAGAAGGTAACTTTATGTCTGTGGAGTTGGCTGAGTAACGTCATCACCAAGCCAATCAAAGAGCCACAGGAAAATCAGCAATGGTCCCGTTAAAGAATAATCTGATCCATTAAAATTCTTGCAAAATTACAGGAAAATGACGTCTGCATTTGATAAAGTCACTTGAAACAACACTGTCTTTCTTTTGTCTGGAGCTACAGTAGAGTGTGCTTCGGCCACACTGGTATAATTATTTTTTGAAAATTTGACATTGGTAGGATTTTATTTCATTTTTTTAATTCTAAAGTCGGAATTCTTATTAGCTACGCCAATTTGAAAAATAATTTCATAAACAAGATTATCATCCCTCCCCAACAACACCACCAATTTTTTTTCCTTTTCCAGTATTCACCCTTACCTCATTACTCAATTTGCAAGTTAAAGGATAATGAAATAACTAAATGGAATCGAATTTGTTTATACAAAGGTCTTTCAATTATTTTAACTCTGTCAACTCATATCAACAGTTCTGGACCAACTAGCAGTTTACTCAGAGGGTGTGTGCATGTGTGTGTGTGAAAGCCTTGATCATATTTGTCTTCTTCAAAATGCAGACAGATGCCTGTTGTAAAGGGTAAGCTTGGTAAGTGTTGGCTTTCATAAAAGCTAACTGACCGACCTGATCTAGTGGGGATTGTTAGCCTTGGTTGGTACCAGCACAGTGCTAATCACAAATAAAAGCGTTAGTGTTGAGAAGAGGATCCAATCATAAAATGTATGCTACAATTTCACTTGTGACAGTTGCCAGCATAGTTTTTCAAAATAGTGGGCGAGCTTAGTTGTTAATGTTTAGGGCATATGTACTAGACCTAAGAGCAGTCTCTTCCCTTCTCTAGAAAAGAGCTGTGCCTTGATAAAGAAGAGCTTAACAATAAATAAAGCAAACATGGTAGTGAATGAGAGTGTCAGTAGAACAGTCAAGGAGAAAAGGAGGGTTTGGAAACCTTGAGAAAACGGTGGTAGCAAAGGTGACTATTTGGCAGTGAAACATCATTCCAGAACTGCAGTGTACCTTGCCAAACGAAATGCTGAAGGTGTCTATTTGCTGATATAAATGCTGGCACTGACAATATCTACCATGTTGACAAGCTTAGGCAAAAAAGATGTTGTGGCTGTAAAGTGTATAGTTGACAACAATGGCAACATCGCATTTGATTTTGATGCAAAGCAAAGACTTGAAAGGAGCACCATGAACAGCTGCTTGAAATTGAGTTCCCTTAATTTGAGTATCTTTCAGATGTAGATCCGATAATTAACCCTGCTTGCTAGGTCACACTGGAGATAGTAAATGAATCTCTACTAAGGATGAAGACTGGGAAAGCTTCTGGCCCATTTGGTGTTGTGGCAGAAATGCTGCTGGCTACTGTGGATGTGTTGCAATCCCATAGGCAATCTGACCAATGCTATTGTGAGGGAAGGGAATATACATCAATAATGGAACAAAACTACAATCCTGCATTTGTGTAAAGGCCAGGGTGATGTGCTGAAGTGAGATAATTACAGGGTCTGAAATTAACTAATCAGGTTCTTAAGGTTATGGAAAGAGTATCTGTGGGTTTCTATCAGAGCATCTATCAATATCTTTCAATATTCTATTCAGAGNTACTAAGGATGAAGACTGGGAAAGCTTCTGGCCCATTTGGTGTTGTGGCAGAAATCCTGCTGGCTACTGTGGATGTGTTGCAATCCCATAGGCAATCTGACCAATGCTATTGTGAGGGAAGGGAATATACATCAATAATGGAACAAAACTACAATCCTGCATTTGTGTAAAGGCCAGGGTGATGTGCTGAAGTGAGATAATTACAGGGTCTGAAATTAACTAATCAGGTTCTTAAGGTTATGGAAAGAGTATCTGTGGGTTTCTATCAGAGCATCTATCAATATCTTTCAATATTCTATTCAGAGCTTCTATCAAAATTCCTGAAATGCAGCTTGGATTCAGCCCTAGCATAAGCACTACTAATCCAATTTTCATTTTATTTCAGGTGCTGGAGAAATACTTGGCTACACAAAAAAATTTGTAATTGGCTTTTGTGCCCTTGGGGAAAGGCTTTGACAGGATTCCAAGGAGAATGCCTTGTTTTCCAATAGACATGTTTAGAGTACCTTAATGGATTGCTGGTGTTGTTCAATCTAGGTTCTGTGATGCTAAGAGTCAACAGGGGCCAGCAACTCACTCAATTATGAGTTTGAAGTTATGGTTGGGCTACACCAAGAGTCCGTTCTAGCCAACTGTTGTTCATCATTGTGTAAAGACACTTTGTCAAGGGAGTTCCATAATGACTGTCCATAGGGACTGCTTTATGAAGATGACCTGGTGATAATTGCTGAGACTCCAGAAGAACTACTTGAGGAACTAACACATTGGAATGGTATCCTTGATGAGAAAGGCTTGAAAGTAAACATAGATAAGACCAAGATTATGATTCTAGAAAGGTGTTAAACTACCTTGGTGAACTCAGGAAAATATCCAAGCAGCATGTATCAGAGAGGTGATGGTCAAAATTCTATCTTTGGTCAAGGATGTGTAACCTGGTTTCATGAGTGATGTTCAGGTATTCAGGGAAGGCTTTCCAACTTCCAACAAACACAAACTTCAGATATCCCGACTATTGATGTCAGACCTTGTTGCAAGTGGTATTTTGTGACAGCACATTGGGAGAGGTAGGCATGATCTAGGGTATGTGATGAAGTTTTTCAAGGGGTAAATTTCTAGGACCTGGTGCCCTTGTTATTCTAGAAGGCTACATCTCTCTAAATATGTGGCAAGGTTTACAATTTCTGTGTCAGGAGCACTCTGTTGTATGGCTCTGCGTGCTCAGCTCTTCACTGTGAAGACCAGCAACACATGGAGAGGAATGAGTGATCCACACTTTTATGGATGTGTAATCTTAAGAGGAAAGAATGAATTAGCACTTTTACTTTGCTCTAATTGGTCAAGATTAAGCCTCTTGTCCATAGTGCTTAAATGCAACTGACTTCACTGGTTCAGACAGGTACAAAGCACTACATCTTGGAGCAACAAGGGTACATTCCTTGAGATTGATAACAAAACAAATTGTATAAGATTGCAGAAAGCTTTGAAAGCCAAAACTGAGACTTACCTCAGATAATGGAGAACCCCAGCTGATGCAACACAAGACCACTTCCAGTGGAAGAGCATTGTGAAAGCTGCTAGTCACAACATGTCATGTATCTCAGTTACTCAAAATGGGTATTGACTGATTTCACATTTATCAGTTAAAATTTCTTTACAAAACCCCACTTGCTTTTTGGCAATGAAACACAGGATTTCTCTTGATTTCCCTGAATACACTCTGACATAAAATATAAATTAAGTATCATACCAGTACATAGATATGATTAATTAAGCCATAACACAGTGTGAAGTGTAACATCTTCAACCATTCCCCTGTGGTCTTCTGTTAAATCTATAACAAGCCAATACACATATCTTTAACCAACCACAATACATCAGCTAAGTATGCCATGTCTTACCTTTTCATTGCTAATTTGGTATTGCTTCTGAAGTTCACCAAATTCTTGAAGTGCTGAAAAAAAGGCAGACCAAAAACGTTTTCTTACATTTCAATAATAAAAAACCCAGCTTATTTTCCTAAAGTTGTAACTCAAAAACATTAGGCCCAACTTACCATGTTACCAGTCTTAAGGACTTATATTTTTTCCCACACTACCAGTAACAATCAGTTCAATGTCAGAATGATACAAAGTAAGAATTAGTATATATATATATATATATATATATATATATATATATATATATATATTCTCAAGTACAATAGTTTTTGTAAGACTAACCTCCTTGTAAATGGCTAGTAATTAGCAAATGTCATATATACAAAGTTGTGTCATGGTAAATAAAGACACTCTATCAAAAATACAAAACCTATACAAAAATCTAAATAAGTTCCATCTATAAGACAAATAAATTCCTAAAATAATCTTACATGAACATTGTAAAAACTGGATATAAAGTGTGCATGCCTTGTTTTTTTGTAATGTAAATCTAAATTTTTCCAACCAATACAAACCTACTCAGCACTAGTACCTAAAAGCAAGGATTTTTACCATAATTTTTTGACACATTTTTCTATCATTAGATGGGGAAATGGCTAATCAATCCATGTATCAATCTATCAACCAATCTATTTATCTATCTATCTATCCATTTATCTATCTATCCATCTATCTATCAATATATCTATTTATCTATCCATCTATTTATCCTCCTTCCTACCTACCTATACACATACATAATGATTCCTCCATCTTGTCACTTGAGTGTCATTCCTTCCTTTCTTTCTTTTACATGCTCTTCCCACCCATGTAGCCTTAAGTGGCTCTTGACACCTGCAAGCAGCTTGCACAGTTTGTGACACATATGGCATCCTAAGTGATCCAGTGGCAACAACAAGATTTTTATCTCCATGAATCCTGAGGTGTCACTTTAGTCCATCAGCCGATTTGAAGATTTTGGGGCAGGATGAACAAAAGTAAATAGAAAAGCACAAGTAGTAGCAGAAAAGGGCACAAAAGGAATGATTGAGAGTCTTGTGGTCTGATCATACCTCTGATGATTCACCAGTCCTGACTTGGTTAACAGAGATTGACCATACACCTTACAAGGCCAAAGTGGGCCACAATCAGCTGGCAAAGGTTAATACTTCCCACAAATTCTCCTCAGTTTACCATGAGAAACTCTGTTCTTCTCATACAACTAAGCACCTTGAAAGACTAAACCTCTACAATGTTCATGGTCAGGAGTAAATGTTTCCCAAGTGTCTTCGGCAGTCTCCATATGCATCAGGTTCTCCTTAACATTGTCCTTGAACCTTTTTCATGGCTTAAATTGCATATTTTTCCAGATGACATTTCGCCACAGAACACTTATTTAGGGAGCCTGGAGCTGTCCATTTGAATCAAGCAGCCAACCCAGTACATCTGACTTCTCATTACCATTGAAAATATGGTTAGTGTTTTTGGTTAAGACAGTAGTATCATTCCTGAATGTGTGAGACAATGATGGTGAAATCTCTCAAGCAGCTTCATTTGGGACTGATACAGAGTCCATGTCTCTGAGGCATAAAAAAGAGTGGTCAATACATAGGTCTCATATACAGAAAGTTTGGTTTTTTGAGTGAGATCACCATCAGACATAACTCTGTCTTCTACTTTGTCAAAAGAACCTTAAGCTTTGCTGATTCTTTGCTTGATTTCAAAATCAAGTGTACTATCAATTGAGCCTTCATAGAATGATGTAACTGTCTGACTTGATCAACAAATGCAAGTGTGAAACCATGTTTGCCAAGAACTCCCATACTGCATAATGATTGACAGTGTCAAAAGGCTTGGTTAAGTCTACAAATACTTGTCAAAGTGGTAGACATTGCTCTTAACATCTCTCAGTTGGCTGTCTGGCTGAGAAAATCAATGTCCACAGGTCTACACCCTGCACACAAAAGAGACTGGCACTGAGGAATACACTCTTGCAAACACAAACCTCTAATCAGTTCAAGTGAAGTCTTGCAAACACCTTTCCAACAACTTAAACCACTGAAATTCTGATGATGATGATGATGTTATGTTATGTGATGGTTATCACAAATTGACCCCTTGGCTTTCTCATTGTGAGTGACCAAAATTGCATCAATCCAGTCCTGAGCAATTGGATTATTATTTGAGGCCAACGCAAGCAGAGAGTGTACTTGTTAAAGCTTCCAATAATCTCTCTGAGAGATGGTTCAAATCTGGTTCAGGGTGCAAATCTCACTGAGGAATACTATCTACAGCAGTATCATCAACAACAGAAGGATGGTAAAAGAAACCCTAGAAATGCTCAAACCAATGTCCCATTATTTTATCAGGGGTTTTCAGTAGTGGTCCTATACTTTGCCAGAAGTGGTGTGATCAAGGAAAGTCTTGGGCCTAAAGCCTGGTGTACAAAGGCATAGAAAATATTCATGTTTTCCCTGTTAAAAGCCAACTGCATTTGTTCAGACAGATCTGACCACCACTAACTCTTAATTTGGCAGAACCTTCACTGAACACTCCTTTTCACATTAAGAAAATTAGCAGCATGATGTAGCCTGTTTGAAGATGAAGAGCTGAGAAGTTTTCTGTGAGATTTTCTCTTTTCATTAAGGAGGGTATTCACTTCATCACAGTTATCACTAAATTAGTCCCTGTGCTTGGTCACTCCCATTCCCAGAGTGTCAGTCCCCTTCTCAAAGATAATGTCTTTGAATCTTTCCCAGTCACAACCTGAGAAATTTGTTTGGTCAAAAATTGATCTCAAAGCACCTCTAGTGACATCCTTTAACTTGGAAACACTGATGTGTTTTAGTGTCTTGACCCCAATGAAGCAAACTTTATGGCAAATAGAAATTTTGACTTAAGCCCAAAGCATTAGTTGATCTGTGTCACACTCTGCTCAATGAATTGTCTTGAACTTGCAAAATTTCCTAAGGTTACTGTGAGGTCCAAGTGAAGCAGCTGACAAGAGTCTTCAGGAATATCATGGCTACTGAAAAATGTCCAATAGAGAGGAGATGCAACACAACTATCCCTATTTTTACGAGAAAAGGTGATGCCTGCAATGTGGCAACTGGTAAGGACTAAGGCTATCGGACAATGGACTGAAGGCACGGGTAAAGATCCTTAATAGCAGGCTAAAACCAATGGCAAACATCAGCCACAACCAGTTTGGATTCACTTTAGAGAGGTCTAATGCTATTGAACAGCTTATACTGGATCAAGAGGAGCCAAAGTACATGGAAAAGAATAGGAGACTGTATGACATCTTTGTTGATCTGGAAAAAGCCTTTGACAGAATCCTGCAGTGTGCTCTGGAGTGGGTAATGAGGAGGCAGAAGGTACCTGAGAGGCTGGAAAGGATTGTGATAGTGTTTTTGAGGTGGATCCTCACAGCAGAAAAATATAAACGTTCTTTCAACGAAAAGCATACATCCGGGAACTGTCGATACCCAGATATCATTTTATTGATATTCATCAGACACAATAGATGTCACCACAATACATGGTTACCGGGTACACAGAGTTACGCTACAACAGTATGTGGACTCCAGGTTGCGTGTGACAGCAGCAGGTGTCATAGCTTATGCTTTTGATGTCTCTGTTGATGTGTGCCAAGGATCTTCACTGAGCCTGCTTCTCTTCAACCTGGTCAAGCAAGAGGCTTCCAAGGAGTGCAGAGGAGGTGCACCCTAGGGCAAGCTCTATGCAGATGATCTGGAATTAACAGGTGAGTTGATGCAGGATCTGGAGCACCAGTTTTACTGGTGGAAGGAAGCTATGGGAAGGATAGGGTTCAAAATAAATATAGGTAAAACAAAACTCCTGGTGACTGGTAAGGAGGACCCAAACACTCTACCTTCTGTATAGTACCCATGTGGAACATGTGGCAGTGGAGTTGGCATCAACTGTATACTGTGTACACAGTGTGAAAAGTGGGCAAACTAATGCTGCTCTGGCCTCCAAAGTCTTGGACATGCAGGAGTCTTCATCTACCCTGCATGCATATGGGGAGATGCTGACGTGAGAGAATAGGTACACATCCTGGGATAATCCTGCGATAAGAGCAGAGGATGTGGTCAAAGAGGTTGAATCTTTCACTTACTTTGGTGATGTTGTCGATGGGAAAGAAAGAGCAGGGAGAGCAGTATGCAAGAGGATGGCTACAGCTTGGAGCAAATGGCATGAGATTGCTGGTCTGTTCTGTAGAAAATAAATCCTGCTAAGGAGGCCTGCTTGAGTTTGTGAGGCTTGCACCAGCTCTGTGATACTGTATGGATCATCTATGGTAATATATGGATCAGTAACCTGGCCACCCACCCATTAGTCAGTGCATGGTGTAGTGGGCTGTTGCTGATGTATGCTCCAGAATATGTCACGTGCCATACGGAAAGACAAAGTCACTAGTGCCAAAGTGGCTGAGAGGTGTGGACTGTACCGGATCTGTGATGTGATGAGGACTAGAAGATTGAGATGGTTTGGTCAAGTGAAGAGAAGAGAGGAAGGAGATGTGCTGGCAACCATAGGGGACTGAGCCATTGAGAAAAGGCAACTGTGAGCAAGACCTCGAGAAACATGGCTTGACAGGGTAAAAGCAGGCATGAGAGTTCCTAACATTACTAACAGCCTTGCATCAAGCTGTGAGGGATGAAGGATGGCTGTCCCCAATCCATCCCCAGTAATTGGGAACAACAGATGTTAAAGAGATAAGTAAGATAAGTAAGTATTCATTTTGATACTATACTATCTCTTTGTCTTTGACCAATTAACCTCAATTGTTTCACTCCTTTTGGTGAAGCTTTCCTGTTTGTACACTAACAGAATATCAACTCCGCACTATGGGTAGAACCAATGGTGCAGTTTCATAAACTTCTTTCTTCTCTCATAAGACCATTACCAATTTGTGATTTTACCATGGAGAGTTTAAACAGATCCACAGTTTGCCCTTTTTCTTACACTCTTTTATTGCTCTTGTTGTCTGAGGCACTACATATATTATATATGGCACTTGTTTCTTCAACTGTGCCCTAAAATCACCAATTACAAGTAATACACTGAGTGCCAGTACATTCTATATATCTAAATAGCTTAATACCCTATTTTTATTGCTTTTTTCTGATCTAACTAAACTGAGTTAAGTATACAAGAGTGACTGAAGATATGGAGCATCCTACATTTACAACATTTTTCTTTACTGTTATGAGAGGACACTTCTGATGCATTTCATCACAGTCATAACAAAGGTGCCTATAAGTGAAAAACTGCTTAGTGTTTTAAACTCTCATAGAATTTGGCTTGTTAGATGACCAACAAGGATGCACTTGTGTCCTTCAACTCACCTAACTTTAAATGCTGCTTCAGAGAGTGGAACTGCTTGACCATCTGTAATGTCATAATCTAAAATGTATAAAGCTAGTCTTCTAAAAGTGTGAGTACCAGTGTAACTTGGATACTCCTTTTATCTGTTGACGTTATTGTTTACTACATATATTAGGTTACCTGAGGCTCACAATTAAATGACATGGAGCAAACATATTTTATTGCAAACTACCTACAGCAATGCTATGCACATCCATATCCCTGTGAAATAAAAATTTATGTTTTGAAACAAACAGGCCCTTGTTGGCTTTTGCTTTTCACTGGAGAAACAAACCCAAACATTTTATATGTCAAAAATGTTATTATTGACTTACAAAACAAAAAACTAAAATGTTTCACAGTGTATTTGCACAATTCATTTTGGTACCAGCACAGGGCTGCATCAAAAGCAGACATTTGCCTATTCAGGATTAACTTTAATAGAGAATTGGTCTTGTCCCAGCAAAAAAAAATATGAAATTTCTTTTTGAGCAAGACTTTTCAACTCCTTTAAACATTAAATATGTAATGTTAAAACTGTTATTAGTTTGAATTTCAGGGATGTATTTCAGATGGGCAGTCATTTTCCAAGGAATGTTTCTCCAACTTTTCTGCATTTTTCTAGCAATAATCATTGAACTGTAATTACAAAATTAAATGTGGGTGGAATTTTTATGCATCAGCATTTGAGTAAGATTACAACCTTATAAAAGGAATAGAAGAAGTCCACAAATGAAGAAGCTTGGTGAAAGGCAATGAGTAAATGCAATGTGTTACAAGCTATGGTACTAAATGATATAATTGATATTTTTCATATCCACTTTGAAGCCCTCTATAGGCAGGTATGACACTTTTTTCTAATCTTTGGGTGGTGGGTAGAGAGTTTTCTTTGCAGCTATCAATTGAAAATTTTAAGTACTGTAGATCCAACTTGCCACTTATTTTGTTCTTCTCTCAGATTTGAAACTAGGTGTTCTATACATTATGAGGCACACAAACATTTACCAAATGATGTTGGATCATCAAGGTACAGTTCTATAAAGGCAATGTGAGTATACTGGGCTGATTGGTCTTCTTCATGTCCTACTCCTACCCAATCTAATCATTTCAAGGAATAGTTGGTTGGTTCTTTCAACACCAGAGTCTAGGTGTTATAGATTCAGTATCTACCTCTGTGGTGTATGTCAAAAAAGGAAGAATAGGTGCAACTGTTTCTTACATTGTTTATCAATTTTCAAGAACAAAAATGCACGTCAGTTATGATATAGTACCTGATAGGTATTAAAGACAGCAGTTTATTTGGGTACCTGTGACAGTTGGACCAAACTTAGTTATAACATTAATCAGTTTCTAATTAGTTAGTATTCCCTTTAATACTGTAGGTGAACAGTGCATCAAGTGATCAGTCTTTTTGGTCATCACCACAGGAAGTGTATACATGTGCAGAAAAATAGTCACTTTCAAAATGTTGGAAAACCTGCTACCTTCTTAGATAAACACAGTAATAATGATATAAAAAGCCAACTAACTTTATTATTTTCCATAAAACACATCTAGTTATTTATTTAAATACAAAGCTTTTCATAACAAACATTACATCCTCAGGTAAAAATGTAACATTAGTTATAAAAAGCTTCGTATTTAAATAAATAACTAGATGTGTTTTATGGAAAATAAACCAGCAATAATGGCCTGGAACTGGGAAAGGGTACTGTAGGTTCAAGGCTCCTTACTTAGGGCCTAAGGGTCTGTAGTGCCTATACTGCAAACAAAATGGCACAACAGGACCTATACTACAAACAAAATGGCACAAAGTAACATACCTATGATAATGCAAATTAATTTCAAATAACCAAGACCATTTTACTGTACTGGTGTTTTCAACAGTATCTTCATCAAAGTCAGCTCACACTGCCAGAATCAAGGTCAGGATTTTTCAAGGGTCTAAAGTTGTAAGTTGATCAGTCAAATGGTTTATCTGACATTGGACCACTTGAGTTTGAGCTAAACTTAGTAACTAGAAAAACCAGATCTATTCAGTAAAGTAGCTGATAGATTAGTGGCTCCATAAACAAATGTTGTATTTCTAATGGTTTCATATCCAGGTTATATGGGATATTTCTTTTTTTTAGGGCAGCAGAAGCAATGGTCCAGCATCACATAAAATCAATATTGTTTGATTTTGCTTAATGATGAATTTTC
>RDPX01000011.1:3308859-3345859 GCA_003991215.1 Morbakka virulenta | reverse complement strand
CTCTCTCTCTCTCTCTTTCTCTCTCTCTCTCTCTCTCTCTCTCTCTCTCTCTCTCTCTCTCTCTCTCTCTCTCTCTCTCTCTCTCTCTCTCTCTCTCTCTCTCTCTCTCTCTCTCTCTCTCTCTCTCTCTCTCTCTCTCTCTCTCTCTCTCTCTCTCTCTCTCTCTCTCTCTCTCTAGGTGCCATATCCATTCCACACGTTGGCGACCATGGTTCTCCACAGATTCCTATTTCTCATCATATCTAACAGGTCTCCAACTTTTTTCTTTTTCCTCTAGCTTGCTGATATACACTTTTTAATATGGCACTTGAGACTTCCTAAGTATGTTAATCTTTAACTTCTCTTCTTCTTTTGGCTTCTACACGACCTGGACGTAATTATACGAGGACAAAATTTGTCAAAAAATATAAATAATGAATTTCTACAGACTTGCAAAGCTTCGGTGTCTAAAACGAGGCTTTTGAAAGATATCTTAAAAATCCACCAGAGGCTCTCTTTCTAAATGAAATAAGTGGCTACTTGAAAATTCCCGTATTGCCCCAAAACAAAAATTAATGGAAATGAAACAATGACAAAAATTATGTCGTAAATAACGTGACTTAGTTTGATTCCAACGCCCGGAAAATAATGTCAGTAATTTTGTCTGTAAAACACGCATGTGGTCAAAGTATATGGAAGTCAACTAAACCCCAAACCGTAAAAGGTAACCTTTATTTTTACCTTGGAAAGATAAAATGGTTCTGTCTACCTTAAACTTTCCAATTAATCGGCAAACGTTTATAACGGCACATTTTTGAATCCTTTGATTCCTCGTTTTCTCTTTGAATGACACTGAATATGTTCTTTTTGCTAGGTTAATCAAAATTTTTGTACTCCTGTTTTCCAACGGAAAAAATACCAAAAATACAATATGTGGCACAGTTTGTTTATTTAATCACAAGAGAACCTTTTAATTACCAGCCCTTAAAGGCTGAATTCCAGTCCCATGACTGCATCATTTAATGACGTCATCAATATACCTTGCCTCCATTAAAATTATATGAGAGCTATTTGTTCTCAAGTTTCATTAGATGCAAATGACTCAATTACGAGATATTAGAGCTCTGATTGAATGGTCGTAATAATTAGAGTGAAGCGAGTCGAACCCTAAGAGGGCATTAATCTGTAACACCTGGTCAATTACACATTTTCTCTATTATACCGTTAGTATTTATTTTTCCATAAGAGCCTTACTTTATGACAGCCCTTAATCATTTAAAAGCACACTCCTTTTTTTAGCTTCAAAGCTCATTAGTTACTCTTAATTAAAGCAACCGAAACCTATTGCTTAATATTTCCATTGCTACCGTTTTGCACGATTTCATCGTTGAAATCCACAGCTAAGGAAACGAGAGCAATATCGATTCTTTGGAATAAGGAAGAAGGCAAGCAAAATAAAACAAAAAATGACATACAAAGGTTTAGCCATAAAATTTACACGGATTGATATTCTATTTTAGGGTATTTGGGTACCCCCACTGGGTTGGTACAATTATTTAAATGTAAGAAATTAAACTCTGGACCCATCGCTGATTCCATGTTTACAAGTCTAGAATCGAGATGTGGCAGTAGTAGTTCTACACAGATACAGTACGGAAAAACCTATTATCTTCATAAATACTCTCTTCTTAGCTTTTAGTACTAATAGTGGTCTTTGTTTCAAATTTGCTCTTGTAAAATCTTTCCTTCATTCTGACCAGTGGCAGACCCTTTGCAATTTATTGGGGGGAGTGAGGGAGAAGGCGAAAATACTATGGGAGTTCTTGGGGCGAAGCCGCCCAAACTTTTTAGTGACCACGCCCTTCAAACTCCCAGAAAACGTGTGCAACGCCCTTTTTTATGATTTTTTTATTTATTGAAAATCATCAAATGTAGCCCACCACACGCAGCTACATTACGATAGAAGTGTCTGTAAATCTGCATATATTTACATGCAGGCAGGAAAACACAGAAAAGGGGAGCACAATGCTGGACAATGCTGGACATGAGGATCTAGCAATATGCTTTAGGTTAGTCAATGATGCAGAGGAGATTGAAGAGCGCTTCTACGAACTTGTCAGGCTCAAAGAAACAGATGCTGCAACAATCGTCAACACAGGAATATTGCCAGCTTTTGAAACAATGAACACTTCATCCACGCTGCTTGCTGTGGGGGCAGATGGTGGTTCTGTCATGAATGGATGCTACGAGGGAGTTGCTGCAAGGCTTGCACGGTGGCACTCTTGGCTGATTTTTATTCACTGTGCTGCTCATCGTCTAAATCTGATCGTTGCAACTTACCTCAGTAAAGTCAAAGCAGCAAAGGAGGTAATTGAAGCATACAAAGCCTTACATAAGGTTTTCAACGTTGCAAAGCACAGGGAAATCTTTTAGGAATGTCAGAAGGAAAAGTACCCAAAGAAACCATTGATGGCAGCTTCTTCACTGACAGAAGTTCCATGGGCCTGCCAGTTTGAGGGAGTCAACACGAGTGAGACGGTTTAAAGCGATCCTGGTCAACCTTCAAAAAATTGCAGCTTCCAGTTCAAACCAATCAGACGTAGCAGCTAGCTTGTGCCATAAAATGCTGTCCGGTAGATTCATCATTTCCCTTTGTTTTCTTCATTGTGTCTTGGCCATCATGAATGGATTGAGTAAAGCAATGCAAGAGAGCAGCATCAAATGGATTGCAATTTTAAGTGAAATGCTGGCTGTGCAACAGCTGTTGCAAGATCTAAACGTGTATGACATTCTTGATGTTGCCAAGTCACTGTGCTCTTCTGTTGGAATATCAAACACTTTCGAGGATCCCATCCACATTCAAAGAGGAACTCTGGAAGATCATGCTAGTCAAATCCAGTTTTTCGAAGATCTAATGGAGAGCTTCATTCCACTTATCCTTGAAGAGCTTGACCGACGTTTTAACAACGACAATGTCAACATTTTGGCTGCAATGGATTCACTAGATGTCTCAAAAGAACTTTACTTGGATCACCAAACTATGTGTCCCCTAGGTTCACGACTTGACAATTGCCTAAATGTCGATGTTGGACTGCTGAAATCAGAGTGTGAACAAGCGTTAATTGTGATAAAGGCTGGAAAGAGTATAGACATGAACCTTTACAGTAATCTAGAACAACTTGTTAAAATATCAAAAACTTTTCCTGTTGGTTCTGCAAGGGTTGAACGCAGCTTCAGTGCAATGAATCGTGTGCTGAGCTGGAGTCGCAATAGCATGGACTTTTCAATAACAAGTAACTTCATGGTATTGTCGTTGAACAAAGGTCTTTTAAAATCTTTACATTTACATAAAGTGCTAGACCATTGGTTTCATAAAAAAGACAGGGTAGTTCCGTCTGATTAGAATTGCAATTTATGTACATAAATACAGTAGACTCTTGATATTGCAAACTCAGGATTTAGCGAACATCTCCATTTTACGAACTGAAATCTATTTCCCTTTGCTAAAGCAAAGGGGAAATAGATTTAACAAAAATCTAACAAAAGTCTCATAATTCCTTTCTATATAACCAACCTTTGGTATAGCGAATTCTCGGTATTACGAACCAGATTTTCTCTCCCACCATTAAAGGTACCTCGACATAACGAACTCAAAGCACCAGGCATTACAAAGAGCAAATCAAAATATTGAAATATCAGAGTTCAAACTGTTTGTAAAACAATTTTTAAGTTCAGAAAATGTAACTTAATGTCCGCAGTGCAGTTATTCCACAACAAACTTGCGAAAAATTTGAAAAAAATCAAAATTCAAATGTTTCCAATAACAAGGTGCGCCTTATTGTTTTTCTTTCAAACAAGCTTTTTTAGATCGATTTAGAAGCTCCTGTGTTAGCTCGAAAGTAATGAACATCTTATTTTGGTTCACTGATTGGGAAAATATATACTGTATAATTGAACGACTCTTAGATAAGATTTAATGTTTTTGCAAAAACTCTTGATTGCTTCCATTTTCGATTTAACAAACTCTCGATATAATGAACATTTTCATTCCCCTTTGAGGTTCGTTGTATCGAGGGTCCACTGTAGTTGATTTGAAACGTGATTTGATGATATTTCTGTAGTTGTTGAATATTGATGCCACGATAGCATTATTTCTCTGTGCATTTACGCTGTATGAACGAAGGGCCTAAAATGTAAGCTCAAGTTTCAGTTTTCTTGAAAATTATTGGGGAGGGGCAGCCGCCCTCTTTGCCCCCCATAAGTGTCCGCCACTGATTTGTACTCTCCTCATATTCTTTCCCTTTATGAGGATGCTCCGGTAACAGTGTTAGAAAAAGATATCTTCTTGTAGATGGCTATTTACCTTTGTTTTGAATGAACTGTTTAACTCTTCTCATGGTCTTCCTATTTATGCTTAACAGGATCATCTAAGTGTAGGAACTTGTATCTAATGGTAAGCTTAAGTTTGTCACTTCTCCAAACCACTGGTGACCAGGTTTTTCTATCGATCTTACTTTTTCCAATTCTTGCTCAGCTGTTAAGACAATACGAGATTCCATTGGTAAGGATGCGGACAAGCGTCACATTGCTAACACATTTGTAGCTAGTCACTTGAATGCTTTTTCCATGAGCCGGATGACTCATTCTAATCAGACCGACAAACCTGGAGAAATTGCCTACAACTTTGCTCTTCTTCATGATCTTATAAACCTTCTAGGTTTTCCCACAAGATTTCCTGATTCAGACTCAGAAGAACTTTTTTTTAGATCTCTTTTTGACTTGTGGTTTTGAATATAGTTTATGATTTTATCTTTATCTCCTGTGGTTTCATTTTTACCTCTTCTGATCATTTGTAATATCCTCCATAGTATAATCCTTACTGGTGGTTTTTTCAAAATGCTTATTATAACCATTTTTATGCTTAGTTTCAAAGTGATAGAACTGATTATTCTTGACCTATCAATGCTTTTAAAAAATAGTTATTTCACGCTAAATTTCGCTATGCCAAGAATCTATTTCTTTTCAAAACCTGGGAATCGATATTTCTAGAAGGGCTAAAAATAATGTTTTAAATTTTTGGAAGTCGGTGATTCCTTCACGTTTTAATGACCTTCACTTATTTATTTATTTTCGAATTTTATTAGAACGATAGCTTTTATATATGTATATTTAAAAAAATACATACACATACTGTTACCAGTGAGTGTATTATCTTTATAAAAAAACCTTCAATTTAGCACTTATTTATCTAACAGACTAATATATAGATAGCAGTAAATTGAAAAAACAAACAGAGAAATCCTTAAAGACTGAAGATATGAAGCAAAAGATAAGAGATGATGTAAAAGTATATCTTGATAGAGGTATAGATCAAAGATATGAAAATGAAACCAAGTTTAAACCAGTAATTTATTCTCAACTTGAGATTAAAGATACCATTGACAAGAGACAGAATCAACTAATTGAGGAGTTGAAAAAAGGTCAACAAGAATTAATCTTATCGGTTATGACTAAACAAGATCCAGAAGATTCTTATTTTTATCTAAATAAAGTTGAAATGAATATCATTAAAAATTATGTTTGATGCATCATTAAATATACTACCTGATAGAGTTTGTACAGGTTACCAAACATTTAAATGGTAAGAGAAACAGCAAAAACTCGGAGGTAATAATTAATGCTATAAATGACCAGAGTGTCATAAGCCAATTTCTAGTGTTGGTAAATATTATAGTTAAAAATAAAATTACAAATATCTAATACTATAAAACATTTAAGTGAATCTTATATTGTTGGAGAAGACATAAGGAAATTCTAGGAACCTAAAAGAAATGCTTACAATATCAACAATAATGGATAGTACAGTAATCTGTTAATTAATTAACCAAAAACTAATGAATAAACTGGTTTTTGAGGCACATAGAGATGGACGAGTTGTGNAAGATTTAATGTTTTTGCAAAAACTCTTGATTGCTTCCATTTTCGATTTAACAAACTCTCGATATAATGAACATTTTCATTCCCCTTTGAGGTTCGTTGTATCGAGGGTCCACTGTAGTTGATTTGAAACGTGATTTGATGATATTTCTGTAGTTGTTGAATATTGATGCCACTATAGCATTATTTCTCTGTGCATTTACGCTGTATGAACGAAGGGCCTAAAATGTAAGCTCAAGTTTCAGTTTTCTTGAAAATTATTGGGGAGGGGCAGCCGCCCTCTTTGCCCCCCATAAGTGTCCGCCACTGATTTCGACTCTCCTCATATTCTTTCCCTTTATGAGGATGCTCCGGTAACAGTGTTAGAAAAAGATATCTTCTTGTAGATGGCTATTTACCTTTGTTTTGAATGAACTGTTTAACTCTTCTTATGGTCTTCCTATTTATGCTTAACAGGATCATCTAAGTGTAGGAACTTGTATCTAATGGTAAGCTTAAGTTTGTCACTTCTCCAAACCACTGGTGACCAGGTTTTTCTATCGATCTTACTTTTTCCAATTCTTGCTCAGCTGTTAAGACAATACGAGATTCCATTGGTAAGGATGCGGACAAGCGTCACATTGCTAACACATTTGTAGCTAGTCACTTGAATGCTTTTTCCATGAGCCGGATGACTCATTCTAATCAGACCGACAAACCTGGAGAAATTGCCTACAACTTTGCTCTTCTTCATGATCTTATAAACCTTCTAGGTTTTCCCACAAGATTTCCTGATTCAGACTCAGGAGAACTTTTTTTTAGATCTCTTTTTGACTTGTGGTTTTGAATATAGTTTATGATTTTATCTTTATCTCCTGTGGTTTCATTTTTACCTCTTCTGATCATTTGTAATATCCTCCATAGTATAATCCTTACTGGTGGTTTTTTCAAAATGCTTATTATAACCATTTTTATGCTTAGTTTCAAAGTGATAGAACTGATTATTCTTGACCTATCAATGCTTTTAAAAAATAGTTATTTCACGCTAAATTTCGCTATGCCAAGAATCTATTTCTTTTCAAAACCTGGGAATCGATATTTCTAGAAGGGCTAAAAATAATGTTTTAAATTTTTGGAAGTCGGTGATTCCTTCACGTTTTAATGACCTTCACTTATTTATTTATTTTCGAATTTTATTAGAACGATAGCTTTTATATATGTATATTTAAAAAAATACATACACATACTGTTACCAGTGAGTGTATTATCTTTATAAAAAAACCTTCAATTTAGCACTTATTTATCTAACAGACTAATATATAGATAGCAGTAAATTGAAAAAACAAACAGAGAAATCCTTAAAGACTGAAGATATGAAGCAAAAGATAAGAGATGATGTAAAAGTATATCTTGATAGAGGTATAGATCAAAGATATGAAAATGAAACCAAGTTTAAACCAGTAATTTATTCTCAACTTGAGATTAAAGATACCATTGACAAGAGACAGAATCAACTAATTGAGAAGTTGAAAAAAGGTCAACAAGAATTAATCTTATCGGTTATGACTAAACAAGATCCAGAAGATTCTTATTTTTATCTAAATAAAGTTGAAATGAATATCATTAAAAATTATGTTTGATGCATCATTAAATATACTACCTGATAGAGTTTGTACAGGTTACCAAACATTTAAATGGTAAGAGAAACAGCAAAAACTCGGAGGTAATAATTAATGCTATAAATGACCAGAGTGTCATAAGCCAATTTCTAGTGTTGGTAAATATTATAGTTAAAAATAAAATTACAAATATCTAATACTATAAAACATTTAAGTGAATCTTATATTGTTGGAGAAGACATAAGGAAATTCTAGGAACCTAAAAGAAATGCTTACAATATCAACAATAATGGATAGTACAGTAATCTGTTAATTAATTAACCAAAAACTAATGAATAAACTGGTTTTTGAGGCACATAGAGATGGACGAGTTGTGAACAACCAAAAGGTAGACCGGTCGACAATCGACTTATGGACAGCACGTTTAATCTAAAGAAGAAGTATTTAACAAAAGCAAAACAGGTTTTTAATGATTTAAAAACCTGTTTTGCCCTGAAGTAATATTTATTATCATTTTATTCTTCAACTTTCTTCATAAGGTAGTATTTAGTGAAAATACACATTTTATCCTGGATATTCGATGGGCAGAATCGATTTTGAGCGATTTGCTTGAGTTCGATTGATTCTTATCTGGAAAGGTTTTTTTTATCAGACTTCAAAATTTCTTTGATGAGTTGTCATTTTTCATCAGTCAATTTTGATAGTAAGTTGATTTCACTTTTTTTAAAAGCATGTTGACTTAATTTCATTTCTTTTTGTATGAATCTTTCTCATATTAATAGTTAGTTTTCCTTATCTTTAAAAAAAACACCTGATTGGAATCCTTTATTAGCACCTAATTTTGTATGACAGCCAGGTGCAGGACTTTTCAATTTTTTGTTAGAGGCTCACATTTGTTGAATATTTTTAACAATGTATTTTGAAATGTTACCATGCCTAATTTCTTGTGTTAATGTCTTCCATTTGATTTGGATTAAATTGATTGATGTTGTTACATAATTGTTCATTGTTATAGTTTTTCCAATCTCGAAAATGGATGGAACGAGGAGATGGAATGACTTCAGCTTTTGTAATTGCTGCAATGTTTTGAAGTTTGTAAAATGTAGCATAAAACAGGAGATCAGTAATTAGTAGCAACCAGGATCCTTTTAGAGTTAATATTCAATAACTCAATCCAGGTTGTCTGTACGTTATCGAATTCAAGATCTTCTCCCTGAATAAAATCATGTTTGTTTGCTATGAATGCACCTACACCGTCTCCTTCTCCACATTTTCTACTTTTTACAATTGAGGTATTTTCCGATATATTGAATATTGTAAAGTTTTCTGTGTGTGTTGTGTGTGTGTTTTTATAATAGTAATATTATTTTGTCTTTCATATAAAAATGTTGAAATTCATTAAAAATTAGTCTCTAATCCTCTTTCTACGGTAGCAGGGCCTATGATATTGGTCGACCCTTCCCAAATGCGAGTCCCAGTTCTAGCTGACCTGGCTTGTAGTACCTGGAAGGGTCCCTTGCTCAGGGTTACGAGCGATGGCCAGTGGCGGATCCAGCAGGACACTGGTGGTGAAGGCAGATGAGCTACGACCTCAAAGGACAATGGCTGTTTACAGGCAGAAGACTCTCTGGGAAGAGAGGTGGTGATCTCTGGAAACTCACTCAATAGAAGGCAATGGCAAACCACTGTCGTATTATGCCTTGTATAATCATGAACAGGAAGGAACGCAACAACTTGAAGGATCCTAAAGGTGGGGTTTCGTTGGGTATGGGCCATAATCTGCTACAGGTGATACCCGATCGTTATCCTGCAGCTGTATGCAAAATTAGTAAATTTGATAGAAGGATTGTGACATGGAATGTTAGAACTATGTATCAAAGTGGAGAGATGGATAACATAATGATGGAAATGAAAAGACTGAAGATAAGTATACTGGGTGTTTGTAAAGTAAAATGGACACAGTCTGGAAAATTGATATCTGAAGGAACTACATTTATGTATCTAAGAGGAAAGGAACACAAACACAGTGTTGGAATATTTTTGGATGAGGAAACTGCAAAATGTTTAAGTGGATTCTGGTGTATTTCAGAAAGAGTTATGGTGGTGAGACTAAAAGGGAGGCCATTTGACATCTCTTTAATCCAGTACCATGCACCTACAGCTGATAAGACTGATGATGAATTAGGCAAGTTTTATGAAACAAGATATTAGAATAGTTATGGGTGATTCCAATACAAAGGCAGGAGGAGAAAGGGGTGGTAGAGCAGTTAACCTCTTTGGTTTAGATCAGAGGATTGAAAAGGGTAGTAGGTTAATAGAATGGTGCGTAACGAACAGATTTGTAATCACAAATACCAGGTTTTAACATCACATGAGGAACTTGTATACTTGGAAAAGCCCTGGAGACAGCTATAGAAATCATTTAGATTATATTATGATTAATGAACGCTTTCAAAAGGCTATTACAAGAGTAAGGACTTATCCAGGACCAGACGGTGAAAGTGATCTTATTCTTTTGATGGGTAGAATACGTGTAGGTCTGAAAAAGGTAAAGCGTAGTAAAGTGAAACCTAAGATGAAATGGAATGTACTAATAGAGGATATAAATGTGAAAGCCAAGTTCTGTCAGAAAGTAGAAGAGCGATACAAGCAATGTGGAGATGATAGTAAAAGGTGGAAAACTTTGCAAAAAGTGTTGGTGAGTAGTGCTTAAAAGTGTATTCCTAAATGTGGAATGACAGCTAAGAAGAATTGGATGACACCAGAGATTTTGCATCAGATGGAAATGAGGCGCAGAGTGAAGAAAGACACGGATGAGTAAAGAAGGATGAATATGAGGATTCGGAATATGTATAGGGCAGCAAAGGAAAAATATCCAGAAAAACAAGGTGAGGAAATTGAAGAATTGGAAAATACAAATGTTTAAATAATGCATGAAAAAGTGAAAGCTGTGGTTAATAGAAAAGATGGTATGGAACTAACTGTATTAAAGATGAAGAGGGCAATGTGTTAATGAAGCAGGACCAAATTAAGAGAAGGTGGACAGAGTACATCCAAAATTTCAGATACCAAAAGAAAAGATAGACCAGCAATTAGGAAACAGTTGACTGGGAATCCAATAACAAGAGACGAAATAAGAGATGCAATGAAACATATGAAGAAAAACAAGGCTGTGGGAAATGATAAGATAGCGTTTGAAATGATAGAGGTTGTAGAAAATTTTGGGATATGATATTGCTAATTGTGTATATATATATCTGAAAACGTACCCAATGAAATGATTGAATCAATTTTCATTGGCCTTCCAAAGAGGTTAGGAACAATAGAATGCAAGGCACACAGAACCATTAGCCTTATGAGTCATGTAACAAAATTAATCTTACGTGTAATGTTAAATAGGAATAAGAGTACCATCAGAGAAGAGTTATCAGATAAGCAGTTTGGATACAAGCCTAGTAAGGGAACACAAAATGCCACTTTTTGTCTGAGAGCTATCATAGAAAAATGCATTGAAAAGCAAAAGGACTTGTATTTATGTTTCATAGACTATGTTAAGGCATTCGATTGTGTGAAGCATGACATGCTACTNCTAAATGTGGAATGACAGCTAAGAAGAATTGGATGACACCAGAGATTTTGCATCAGATGGAAATGAGGCGCAGAGTGAAGAAAGACACGGATGAGTAAAGAAGGATGAATATGAGGATTCGGAATATGTATAGGGCAGCAAAGGAAAAATATCCAGAAAAACAAGGTGAGGAAATTGAAGAATTGGAAAATACAAATGTTTAAATAATGCATGAAAAAGTGAAAGCTGTGGTTAATAGAAAAGATGGTATGGAACTAACTGTATTAAAGATGAAGAGGGCAATGTGTTAATGAAGCAGGACCAAATTAAGAGAAGGTGGACAGAGTACATCCAAAATTTCAGATACCAAAAGAAAAGATAGACCAGCAATTAGGAAGCAGTTGACTGGGAATCCAATAACAAGAGACGAAATAAGAGATGCAATGAAACATATGAAGAAAAACAAGGCTGTGGGAAATGATAAGATAGCGTTTGAAATGATAGAGGTTGTAGAAAATTTTGGGATATGATATTGCTAATTGTGTATATATATATATATATATATATCTGAAAACGTACCCAATGAAATGATTGAATCAATTTTCATTGGCCTTCCAAAGAGGTTAGGAACAATAGAATGCAAGGCACACAGAACCATTAGCCTTATGAGTCATGTAACAAAATTAATCTTACGTGTAATGTTAAATAGGAATAAGAGTACCATCAGAGAAGAGTTATCAGATAAGCAGTTTGGATACAAGCCTAGTAAGGGAACAAAAAATGCCACTTTTTGTCTGAGAGCTATCATAGAAAAATGCATTGAAAAGCAAAAGGACTTGTATTTATGTTTCATAGACTATGTTAAGGCATTCGATTGTGTGAAGCATGACATGCTACTGGAATTGATAGGAAGGCTTGGTATAGATGTAAAAGATCTTAGACCGAAAACAAATCTGTATTTTGGCCAGGAAACTGCAATGCATTCTATCACCAGATTTGTTTAATCTGTATAGTGAAGAAGCCCTAAGGAAAATAAGGATATGCGATGGAGTCGATCTGAAAGGAATGAACTATAATAATCTTCGATAGGCAGATGTCACAGCATTGATTGCACATAGTGTGGAAAAGCTACAGCAGTTCTTAAATGTTGTAACAAAGGAAAGTGAGAGACTTTGTTTAAGGATAAATTGTGAAAAAACATATGTGATGGTTGCCAGTGAAAAGGCACAGACTCTGGTATCTAGCGTGACAGTGAATAGCGTGCAGATAGAGCAAGTGGATTATTTCAAGTACTTGGGCAGCTGGAAAACATCGGATGGGAGATCTGATATGGAAATTAGATGTAGAATTGGTCAGGCAAAGCAAACGTTTATGGATAGGAGAAATTTATTAGGTGTAAGCAACTTAGTGTTGGGAGTTAGACAGCGTTTGTTGAAGTGCTACATCTGGTCAGTGCTATTGTATGGATACGAGTCATAGGCAATAAGCAAAAACATGGAGCACAAGCTTTAGGCGACAGAAATGTGGTTATGGAGAATGATGATGAGGATATCATGGACAAATATAATAAATAATAATAAATATAATAATAAACTAGTTTTGGAAAAGGTGGGAGTAGAAAGACAACTTTTGACCACTATCAGAAGGAGACGGTGAAGATTGTTTGGGTATGAGCTGAGAAGAGAAGGAGGGATAGAGGGGAATATCTTGGAGGCTAAAATGGCAGGAAAAGGGCAAGAGGAAGACAAAGATTGAAGATGCTAAATTGGATGATGAAGAGATTGAGAGTTAAAGATGGAAAACAGTTGGGCAAGGTTGCAAGAGATAGGAACAGGTGGAAGAGAAAGCACCGCCATGATTCGTCTACAGTATTTGATGCCAAGACACTAGAAGAAGAATCCTCTTTCATTTTGATGGAAGAACTTTAGCCTTTTATTCATAAATATCGGATCTACTCCTCTGACATATTGTAGACCAGGATTAAAATCGATATCTTCTGCAGTAGTTAGTAATAAAATTTAAAAATTAGGGCAATTAAAACTCTTTCCATTATTCCATAAACTCCATTGTATAAAGATCTCTTGGTTGTATCAGTAAGCAACAGGTAAAAATTTTGAGTAAATCTAATACCATCAAATGTTATAAAAGACACTTTTCTTTCTTAAAAGAGACATCGGAATGTAAGCATAGCTCAAAGGGTGTTCATTTAAGATTTTGTTTTCCAGCAATTCTTTTCAAAATGTCACTGGTGTTTCTTTTCCATACTGGATCAGGTTTGTGACTCCGTAGCTAGTTGCAGCTATTATTCATTGGGTTGAAAAATCTGAAGCTCTTTTTTGAGATTTGAGTAGTGTTTTTGAAAGAGGGTGCTTCTGAACTATCTTCGTTGTTGTTCAAACTGTTCAATCTGTGCCTATTGGGGTCTTGTTTCCTTCTGCCTGGAAAATTTCTAACGTTGTCCCTGGAAAATTTCTAATGTTGTCCCTGTCTTCAGGAATGCGGATGGCTCATCTGATACTGGCACATATTGACCTATCTTCTTCCTGTTATCCAAAAGGTCCTTGAAAGAATGTACTGGTGAGTGTTGATCTTTTAACAGCAGTAACAAAACGTATCTATAGGGTTATAAGTGTTTGGTGAAGAACGATCCATAGCTCTGAATACTTCAAAGGCATTTGATAAGCTGTATCACACTGGTCTGCTTCATAAGATTTTTGGCTATGTCATTTGTTGAAGGGTCTTTGGTATCATTCAGTCCTTTTTCGAATCACACCTGAAGTGTATTTCGTTAATGTTGATATTCCTAAGGGTTCGATTTTTGTTTGCAAAGAATGCTTTTATGTTCAGATATGACATAATAATAACCTCTACGTTTATGACATTTTTTGTAAAACCTTCCATAAGCATCATGTAAGCAGCTGTGTAAATAGCAACACCATATGTTTTCGAATATTCCCTCTTATACATGTGCTAAACAGCTATCACCCAGAGCTATCAAGCCTATCTCCTAATTATACATTTCAAGGATAACAATAATTGTTATTATTACACCTGTATATTATATGTTAAATACTGATGAGTCATTGCATGTTTTAATATCTGATCATTAACATGTGGGTATATTTTTTTATGATATGAAATGTATCTTTCAAATACTTTAAAGAAATAATTTAAGTAAAAAAAGTAATTTTATAATGATCAATGTTGTACCAGTTTTTACATAATACAATATGATGTAATTAAATATCAATTTCAGAAATGACTTGTACAAACTGGAAAATACTATAAAACCAATCAAACCACAATTTCCATTCGGGTTCTCACCTCCAAATGTTATTTCATTTAATTCTGGTGATGTTCTTGCATTAAAATCACATAGTTTCTTCCCATTACATTTAACACATGATTTTTTTACTCCTGCTGGAACATTCCAGTGGATAGATATATAACACCATTTATTTTATTCACCAGCTTTTGCTTTAGTTTGATAATTTTCACAGTTTTCACTTGGATTCTTATTATTGAATTTATTTGGTCCAACAACAATATGATCATCTGTTATATCTCATATAATCAATTCAGCAGATGGTGAGAATACAATCTATCTATC
The DNA here is from genome assembly GCA_003991215.1 of Morbakka virulenta. Taxonomy (NCBI): domain Eukaryota; kingdom Metazoa; phylum Cnidaria; class Cubozoa; order Carybdeida; family Carukiidae; genus Morbakka; species Morbakka virulenta. Next base: position 3,331,167 of record RDPX01000011.1, on the reverse strand, counting down.
TTCTATCTTGGTCGATTTTCACANACATCGCCCAAGTATGGAGACACATCCTTCCAGCACTCTCTATCCATCATGATTGTTTTTAACTCAGCTGTATTGTCCAGCCCCGCGTCTTGCAATATGTTGTCTACATATGTAAATTTTTGCCTTCCTCGATTTCCATGCCCATCCATTGGTTGCCATAGAATACAAAAAGTTTATCAAATCCTTTGTTGTCATGACTTAAAAAAGAATAGTCCAGTATATACCGTTAAATGAGTTCTTTAGCTGGATACAAATTGTTTGAATTGCTAGAAACATTAGGATTGGCATCACTTAAATTCTTTGACTATCATTAAAATTAAGATAATATCGATTATTAATTTTATTTGCTTTAGTACATATTGTTGTTTGGTTAGCCACAGTTGTTTGTTTAGTATGATTTTCAAATAAGGTCTGATCCTATACTTTTGAAACTTGTCTTATTGAGCTATGAAATATAACTCCTGAAGAAATACCTCCGGCTAGTCTGTCCAATTTTGACCTGTGTCTTGTATAGTATTCTCCTAACAAGGTTTCAATTTGGTTATATAAATGTGATTTAATGTAACCAGAATTACCATGCTACAATCAAATTTTGGTGGATTTTGCAATTCAAATAATTGGTTTCATATTAATTTCGCCATGAATGGACCCACCTTTTTTATTATAGTATTTATCCTCTGCACATGATAAAGTAACGGCATTATTACTAACGATTGGGTCTTGTGAGTCACCTAGATGTGTACCACTGGCAGTCCATTTATCTAATGATTCTACTGAAATCAAGTCCGTTGTAACATTTTTTGTATGACTTCAGTCAAAAATACCCATCTTCCATATTATTGTTTTAGATATTTTTGAAATAGATTTTAATTAATTGTTCATTGTAAACAGTGTCTGTATGTGAAAACGGCCTTATCACTTCATAACATGTTTTCCCTTTCAACTTTTCATTAATTCAATACAAGCAAAAATGAGCACAAAGCACTGATTTCAAATCCTGATACTGACTACTATTATAAACATAGCTGATACCTAATTTATTGGACAGTTTAACAACTTCCACAGGACAGTTTAACCCAAAACAATTGAAATATTGGATAATTATACCAGGTTTAATATGCATTGCTATCCAAAGCATAAGGTCCTTGGGAATCATCGAAATTAATAATGTAGTAACCTTATTTACTTTGACTAACAATAAGATTTCGAGAGATAACATTATTGAAATGATCATCAGAAGGTATTTAATTCAAGCTATTAGACCGTAATTGCTTAAAGGTCTTATTACAAATCCAGGTCTTGAAATACATCTCTAGGTTTTGGTATGCCATTCTTTTGAGTTCTTCAAATTGCACCAGAGCACCGATACTGGGAAGAGGAATGCTTAGGAGTCCACCTTGTTGTTTTGGTGTTGGTTTGCTGTTGATTTAGTCACGAAATCAGTACCATTATTTGTGGAAGTCATAAGCTGTTCTTTTTGTCTTTTTTTTTGAATGAGGTGCATATGGAAACAATTGATTGACTTTGCTTTTGAAAATGAGGTAACCACCTGTTTCCTCAGATCCTGATCCAAATAACGTATCCATTCGAAAAGACCCTATGGCTTGGTCATCCCCAGTTGCTAACCCCAGAATTACTTCTGATACTACTTTTGTTATTTTTGGTAGAAATTTAGTGCCAAGGGACATCAGGCTAGAGAACAGTGACACAAAGTAATAGGAGTTTTATTCAGCAATGCTTTAGCATGTTTCTCCTTCTGGCCTTGACTAAGAGTCACACCTTATGCTTGCTATTCAGTCATTTATTAATAGTTCAGATCATCTTTTTTCATATGTACCTTTTATGTTTTCATTAATTAAGACGTAATTAAGATCGATTCAGTGTTTTACTACTAAAAACATCAATCCTCAGCTCCTCTTCATATAGTATTAAAGTACAAATAACATAATTTGCTGAAGGACTGCCTGTGAACTCATAAGAAAGTGAAAGCTGAATTGAGTTATCCAATCCATGTTGCTGACACGTTAGGTTAAAATGAATGATTCCATACATTATTTGAAACAATGCTAGATCAAACAAATGATCATTTTCATACACACTGAATGATTTTCTATATTCAACTAGTAAGTAATATACTCTACAGAGTTATGTATTTGCTCCAAGAGCTGTTTTAGAATAGAAGTTACGAATATTTAATTCTTGTTGAACATTGCTAAAAGAGATTTTTGCATTATTAGCGTCAGTAATACCAAATGTATCAAACGTGAAGAAATTTCCTTGTTGTGAATTCCTTTTGGTCTGATTGATACAGCAAACAAAAATATACTTGGGCCGTCTTATCGAATTTTTAGGTTTGAAAACACCTGATCGTGGTTGCGTTGTTAAGCTTACAATTCGTTCTCTATCCTAATTCCATATATATGGTTTCAGAAACCTCTCTTAAGACAGTTTTTTACCCTCAGAATTAAATAGTATCTTTGAAATCCATAATAAATTTTTTTACTATTATGTAACGAGCATTCTTAGCAACTGTATTATTATTTCAATAGATGACATTTAAGTCACCTTCTAAAACAAATGAAAGCTTATATTTCCTACAATGAATGAGTTGATCACGAAAAGATTCAAAAATCCGATTATGCCCTAAAAGAGTAAGTGATATTTGGGAAAGTGGTAAAAGAGTAAGTGCCTTAGAAGAGTAAGTGGAAAAAGAGTAAGTTTTCAAAAGAGTAAGTGCCTTAGAAGAGTGGGGAAAGAGTAAGTGATGAAAAGAATAGGGGATAGAAGAGATACATGTAGGTGCCCTAAAAGAGTAGGTGTAGCTACCCTGAAATACATGAGCGCATACATGTACATGTTTCAGCACTCTAGACAAGTGTGCAGAAAGGCAAGGGAGGCGTGATACGGAGCTACATCTTTATTAGCTGTATTCGGTGTTCATGGTGATGTTATGTGCCAGTGCTCTTAATGTCTCCGGAGTTGTCATTTCCCCTGCAGTATGCCTTGCCAACAAATTAGCCACTCTATTGTTGGTATCCCAATACTTCTTGGGCAGTGTTGGAGAATCCTGGCCAACAAGCATTTGCTGTAGCGAGAGCCATTGGAGCTTGTGTTCCCTTCTAATGCCCTGTAGGAAGCACCACATTGAGGGATGGTGACTCTCAAATTGCGACTGCATGGTCTGGTGCCAGCCTTTTGTCTTATTAGTGGTACGTGGTATGCCTTCCACTGTTCGAATCCGGACATTCCAAAGTTCTATAGGAAACAAGGCTTGTGCCCTCCTCCGTCGACGATTGGGTCTACCTATATAAGTATCCTCAAAGTATTGGTAGAGAGGTACGAGGTCCGTGTGATGCTGTTCCACATACTCCTCCAAATCTTCGAATGCTCCCTCAACTGCTTCCGGTTGAAGGAAACCTAGTGCTCCTAGCTGCTTGCAGTAAGATCGTAGTACTTCATTTTCCACATATAGCGCAACCAAGCCGAGACTCTGTATTTTGCGCCATGTCGCTTGCGTCAGCTGGAAAAAACAACCCTGCAAATTTGCTTCGGGGAACTGCGTTCAAAGTGGAACGATTACTGACTGCTCCATATCCAGAATAATAAATTGAGGGTTGGCTAGAGAGATGTGTTCTTTAATCTTCTCGAATAACCGCCTGTAAGTGTTTCCGGTTTTGTTGGGTAACAATGCATACACGCAAGGATGCTATACAGCTGGAAATAGATACGTGGGACAACCTTGAAGGTGCCGTCACACATCCATACTCTGGCTGCCTGAAGCTTTTGCTTCATTGTGTTACTACCGAACAAAATAATGCGCTCCTCCTGCTCTTCATGTTCAGGGCTGTCATATAGCAGGAACTGCACTTCCCTTTTGCCCTCTTCCACAGAACGATATGGTTCTTCCAGACGAAAGTAGTTAATATTCTGCGGCTCGGGACGGCAAGGCCCGTCGATACACTGCCACCACAACCCTTCTCCGAACATAGCCAGCATTGTGTTCTCTTATATTTTGTTCCTTGGCGATAGATGAATGAATTGAAACAAAGCTTGTCCTTACCATTTTGAGACTTGATGAACTCCATAACGTTGTACTTGAATTGTAAAAAAAATATGTGTTAAAGAGGGATAAAATATTCAGCAAATAAATTGAGTTACTATATCTGCTGGTTTAATTATATAACACACTTATTTCCTTGTGTTGTAGTTATGACGTCAGTATGCAATACGGATGGGTCATGTACGTGTACACTTCCCTCCATTTGAATTCTTTACATTTGTATGCTTGTGTTAGGAAATGTGCATGCACATACAAACATACAGTTGATTGCGTGATCATTTACATGTAAGTACTCATGTGTTAATTACATGACTAATATTTCAGGACACTGCCCTTTTAAGGCACCTACTCTTATAGGGCACCTACTCTTTTGTTACTTACTCAAATATCACTTACTCAAAAATTACCTACTCTTTTGGAGCGATACCCCAAAATCCATATCTCTTCAGTAGTAGAATGACATTTACAACCTGATTTCCAACAAGGAGTGCTTTTCTTTGTGCAAATCGTAGACTAGGATTAGTTCAAGTTGTATCTGTACCGCTGTAATAAAACATGGAAATACCAATACCAGCAACATATCCAGTATTGGATTAAAAAAGATTCTTGATTTGACAGCAAGATTCATCTCTTGTGATTCATAAACACTAACCCTACCTGTTTCAACGTGAAGAGAGCGAATCATCCCATGACCACTATTAATAGTCAATACATTATCAGTAACTGCATAAGCAACACCATCCGATATTTTGTTTACTTGCATATCAAGCTCTAGAAATGGCTTGTACATATCGTATGGTATGTTTTCACCACTTGAATCTACTACAAAATCATATCCAGTCTTCTTTTGATGGTAATGTTTTGTGTCAGAGTGATTGGTTTTGTTAATTCTGTTGGAGTGTATTTAGATCTTTCAGAATATTTCGGTTCTCTGAATGACATGTGCTAATAGTTTAGATCATTTTTCACATGTTCAATAACTTGTCAAATTCCAATGATAAGGTTGATTATGTAGGTGTATGAGCGTCTTTCTGCTGTGGTTGTTTACCACTGGTTGTTTATTATCTGAATGTGACTTTTACATTTTTATTATCTGGGCGTCCTTGTTGTCTTCAGTTTGTTTATCTAGTACTTTTTTCTTGAATTTGTTATCTAAGTTTTTACCAATAATATTACGAGAGTTTTTGTTAAAGCTTTTGTTGCGAAATCCTTGGCAATCCTTGGATTTTAATTTTTGTTCGATTTTATTGATTAAACTATCGCGAGTCTCCCTTTCATTCTCATCATCAATACGTTCACCACCATTGGGGTTAGGTTCAATTAGTTTAAAAGTATGAGGATCTTGTATGAATCTAGTTCTTATCATATACAATAAAGTAAATTATTTTTACACATTTTATCTAATAATCAAAGTCAGTAAAAGAGGCAAGCCATTTAAATCTATCTCTCTATTATAATTGTCAGTGAATTCTGGTTCTTTAGTTAGATTAGTGTTAATTTTATTAAATAAAACCCCGTTTACCTTCTACTGAAAAAGGGTAACCCAGTTGCTTATTATCAGCAGGAAAGCTGTAAAGTACATCAGATTGAATACCTGACACAACAGATCTACATATTAAATTACAATGAACAAATATAGAATCAATGCTTTTGTAATATCTTGCAGGTTTTCACTTAATCCGGATGTTGTTATTTTGTTAAAACCAATGGGATTCGCAAAATCTCCAGTAAAAAGATCTTTATTGGTGACCAGATTCAAATTTTTTTAATTGGATTTGAGACGACTTGGTATAAAAGTGAGACTTATTCCACTCCTAGGATGCTTGTTGCTTGTTACGATCTGCTCTACATATTCTTTAATAGCTGCATATGAAATATTTTTGTCAGGAAATATTATTGTTGTCCAAGTAATTCCACTATCAAAGGAATATTTTAAAACCTTGTTGTTGTAAATAGGTTGGACGTTGTATCAACTGTTCTTCATTTCAAGACTATTAAGTCTGATATAGTAATTTCTGTTCTTGTAAAGTATTATCTTGGGACTAAACTTGAAATAAAATTGTGGCTTCTTGATTGTTGTATTCCATCTGAATAATTAATGACAATTGGAAATTACATTTTAATATATTGGTATATCACATAAATTTTCGTATATAACAGTCATATTGAGGCTTGTTAATCACACCAAATTTTAAAAGATGATCTAAAGTTTCTGAAATTTTGTTATGAATAGTAATAGAACGAACGGCATGTTTTGGTCCTGTTAGAAACGTCAGTCAGTTAGTCAACCGTCCTAGATCTGTGTAATAAAGGACACCTCTGAGTAGATGACTTTTACCAGAAGATCGATGTTGAGGCATGTTAGCCAGTGTTAGCCAGTAAATTTAAATCATTAAAAACCTGTTTTGCTTTTGTTAAATGCTTCTTCTTTAGATTAAACGTGCTGTCCATTAGTCGATTGTCGACCGGTCTACCTTTTGGTTGTTCACAACTCGTCCATCTCTATGTGCCTCCAAAACCAGTTTATTCATTAGTTTTTGGTTAATTAATTAACAGACTACTGTACTCTCCATTGTTGTTGATATTGTAAGCATTTCTTTTAGGTTCCTAGTATTCCTTATGTCTTCTCCAACAATATAAGATTCACCTTATGTCTTCTCCAACAATATAAGATTCACTTAAACGTTTTATAGTATTAGATATTTGTTATTTTGTTTTTATGCATATAGAAATTGGTTTATGACACTCTGGTCATTTATAGAATTAATTATTACCTCCAAGTCTTTGCTGTTTCTCTTACCATTTAAAAATTTAGTAACCTGTACAATCTCTATCAGGTAGTATATTTAATGATGCATCAAACATAATTTTTAATGATATTCATTTCAACTTTATTTAGATAAAAATAAGAATCTTCTGGATCTTGTTTAGTCATAACCGATAAGATTAATTCTTGTTGACCTTTTTTCAACTCCTCAATTAGTTGATTCTGTCTCTTGTCAATGGTATCTTTAATCTCAAGTTGAGAATAAGTTACTGGTTTAAACTTGGTTTCATTTTCATATCTTTGATCTATACCTCTATCAATACCTCTATCTATACTTTTACATCATCTCTTACCTTTTGCTTCATCTCTTCAGTCTTTAAGGATTTCTCTGTTTGTTTTTCAATTTAGGGGAGTCACGACATAATGGCTGGTGGAACTGCACCTTAACCAAGAATTCGGGGTTCGATTTCCCGAGGGGGCGACTTTGGAACTTTACAAAAGAAAAAGCCATTTGTTGGAGTCAGGAAGGGCATCCGATCAAGAAATTCCTCACTGCCAAATTCAAGTCACTGTGAAGGGCATCGTCTGAGCCCCAGTTACTAGGGGAAAATGACGTTAAAACCACAAAAAAATCCTGCTATCTATATATTAGTATGTTAGACGAATAAGTGCTAAATTGAAGTTATTTATAAAGATAGGTGTTAAATTGCATTGAATTTGTCATAATCACATGTATTTGATATATTGATATATTATAAATGAAGATACCAAATTATGATTGCTCTTAAGAGGAAACCAAAAAACGAAAACTAAACAACTTCCCTGTGAAAGAAGAGTATAGAATGCTTATTTATGGAGAGTTAAAATGTGGACAAATAAACTCTTTAATGCATATGTTAATTGCTCCTGTAGTGCTCTTTGACAAGATCAAATTTATACACCAAACAGTCATGCAAACAAAATACAAGATCTACCAACATTAATAGATGTTACATCTTCAAAAGTTGGATATCCTGTTATGGAGGACCTGATTCGATAATGGATAGGTCTGAATGCCCAAGTAATAACCATAAAGTCTTTATTTTTGATGATATCATTAATTATAACAAAATAATACAAAGAAAGATAGCAAACCATTATACCTATGGTAGGCATCATCAAATCAGTTCAATTCAAATCAGTCAATCAAAATTGTTCTCATATGATATTATATACACCATGAACAAAATACCACTGTAATCTAATTGCTAAGAAGAATCTGATTGATTCTATGATTGATTAAATCCGTATGAGTTCCTGCTTTTTAGACAAAGAGCATGTAACATGTTAGAAGAAGTTTGATAAAAATATCTAAGATATTATATATGACTACCAGGTCTTGTGTAAAATACAAAAAGCAAACACAGTCTATGGATGGACTTAATGAAACATCCAAGAGTGATAAGTTGATGCTTAAATCAACCTATATTATTTGCAAGGGAAAGAAGAGTCAGTTCATAAAACAGGATTACAATTTTGGTCTTGGTTGTAAAAATGATGCTAAATGTACATGTGGGTTAAAAAAAGGAATTAAAAACATGCTCGATGAAAGAATAAGTAGAATGGAAACAGATTAGATACTGGGGTATAGAGAGAGCTGGTACTCGTATTTTAGGATCAATAGGATTTAGTAAAGGTCTAAGTGAAAAGAGACATAAATTGATTTCAGAAACAACATGATAAAATTAAATTCTGTGAAGATAATAGAAGAGAAAAGAAGATATTAAAAAGTAAGCAACTCAGCTAATAGAAAAAACAAAAGACATCAATACTCAACAATTAAAAGTTGAGAAATCATTGGAAAAGATTGAAAAGAGTGATAAATATAATTAACAAATCAATAATATTATAAAAAATCTGAATACAAACAGTAATTTCTATTTTATTGATTCAGCTGATGTAATACTTGAAAAGGTTATTGATAGTAAAGGACAGCAATGAACATTAAGGAAAATCTGGTAGATTTACATATGGAGGGAAAAAAGATAGTACAAATTGACTTCAAGGTCATTAACAACAAGTTCCATAAGAATGGAGATATTGGGTAGGATAGAGGTTAGGATTGTTATAAGGAAAGTTGTGTTTAATAACAACTCATTAACTCTATCACAAGCTGGAAATAACAGTCTCGTTAAATTCTGCTATTTTGATGATAAGATTCAGATGTTTAGACTGGGTAATGTGAAAAAAATTGCCAATCTAATTTTGAATAAAAAAGAGAAACCAGGTATGCTGTCTAACTATTCTTTCAAACAGATTAGTAAAATGACATAACACATTATGATGAAAACAATCTAACATTATATATACATATATGACTACATACTGCTTGAGATGCAAAAAGAGAACAGTGTGGTTTTACGCCAAGCAGATATAAATTCATAGGTCCATACAATCCACTTGATAAAAAATTGGAGTATGATTCTAATGGCAACATTATTAAATATTATGTTAACCCTTACAACAAGGTGAATAAAGTCAGTACCAAACATGGTGTTTGTTATAGGGTGGGTAAAAAGTCAAAAGTAAATGTGATCGAAATGTGGTTGAGTTATTAGATCAGATCCTTTATGATGAAATGCCAAAATGGGGTCAGAGGACCGATTTCAAATAAATAGAAAACAAAACATTGGATTGGAAATAAAGTCAGAAAACACAAAGGCTCGCCGAGTGAAGACTGGCAAATAGAATTGGAAATAAATTACATAAAGCAATAAAGCGTAACTTTACCCAACGTTGCATTCCAAACCAATGGACAAGGTTTGATCAGCTGATCTTGTTGAAATGCAACAGTGTAACAGATGGAATAAAAGTTACCAATATCTTCTCATGGTAATTGACATGTTTGAAAAAAATTGTTGGATTATATCATTAAAAGGTAAAAAAGTTGAAACTGTAATGATGCATTTTCAAACAAAATTCAAGGAAGGTAGAATACCAAATATATCTGGGTTAATAAAGGTAAAGAGTTCTATAATGAAGTATGGTTGAATGATAATAATATTGAAATGTATAGTACATTTAATGAAAGTAAAGCTTTTATTGTTGAAAGCTTTAATCGAATAACTAAGACCAAAATATGGACGTTATTTACTGTCCGAGGTAATGCACATTATCTTGATATGCTACCTAAACTGGTAAAACAGAACTACAACATTTGACACTGTTTAATATAAAAATGACAGCTGTAGAACCATCCATAAAAAAGAAAAAAGAAGTTGTTTACTTTAATCTTGATGGTAATATGAAACCGGTACAATGGATACTGAGATTTAAAATAGGTGATAAAGTACGAATAACTAAGTAGAAACGAAAAGTGTTTAATAAGGGCTATACAACAAACTGGAGTGAGGAGATATTCCTGATCGATACGGTCGAACACAAAAATCCAAAAACCTTTCGATTACAAGATTTACAAAACGAAGAGATACCGAGTAGTTTCTATAAACCTTAACTGCAAAAAACCCGATCAAGATGTGTTCCTTATTGGTAAAGTTATCTGAAGAGACTATAAGATGAAACGAGCATTGGTTAGATGGAAAGGATATGGTGATGATTTTAATACTTGTTTACCCATTATTATATACAGTTTCATCATTATGGATTGAAATCTGAGTGAGGTAAAAAGAATCGACTGTACAATCAGTAAAATGTTGACCAGTTACAACATGAACCACCCTAAAGCTGATATTCATCGTCTTTACCTCCTCAGACGTTACAGGAGAAGTTTCACCTAGCTGGAACCCTCTTATAGGACAACAACAGTTCGTTTTTTCAGATACTTAGATTTATTTGATGATTGGAAGTCGAAGCTCGTTTTAACGCATGCATAACAGAAAAGGTCACATTCTCGTATGAGGGAAGCTAGAGAATTTGTATGGGAATCAGATCTAGATCTGGAAATTCAGTTTAATAGAAAAATAAAGAGCATTGAAAACTATCGGAAACTAAAAGAAGTAGCAAAACAAAAGTTAGAAAAGGCTATCGACAATGTCTAGAAGTAAAAAAATTTTGCATGGCCAATGTGCACTGCGAACCAAGAAATCTGATGTGAACAAAGTGGGCACTCATCAATGGTTGCGTAGTGTTGGTTTGAAGGCGGAGACAGAAAGGTTTACTGTCCCTGCTTAAGACCACAGCCTTTTTACAAGAAATTATGAGACAAATATTCTCCATAATGGTGCAGACTCTAAGTGTAGGTTCTATAACAAAAGTACTGTAACCACTGACTGTCTCATTTGAGGATGCTCTACTCTTGCCCCATACGACTACACTAACCGAATGATCGTGTTGGCCAATACGTACACTGAAATGTTTGCCACCAGTATGATATCGAAACATCTGATAAGTAGTATGAACATAAAGCATTACCAGTCATTGATACACCCAAAGTGACTATCCCATGAGATTTTCCAATAAGAACCGACCGAACGATACAGGCTAAGAGGCAAGAGATTGTTATTGAGGATAAATTGAGTGAAATGTGTCATGATAGAAATAAGTGTACCAGCTGACTATGATAAATCAGATAAGGAATTGGAAAAACTTGGTAAGTATCAAGACCTTAAACTAGAAGTGGCTAAGATGTGGAAGATGAAAATTTAAACCATTCTGTTATGATTGGTGCATTTGGGATGATAAGAAGGGGATACAGAAGAATGTGAAAGAAATCCAAAAAAAGTTGTCCCTTACCGAAATACAGAGGGTTGTCCTTAATAGTACTGTGCTTATTCTAAGAAGAAACTTTTACATCTGATAATGGACTATTTTGTTCAAACAATGAAAAAAAATCTGAGTTTTACATTCTATTCTATTTTACAAGTAAACAACTAAATAGACACCAAAATGTTGTTGCCATACTAAGACATGGGGCAGACATAAATGATTTCAAAATAAGTCAACGTAAGAGAATTGATAGGAAGATCAGGAGGATGTTAAGCATATATGGAGCCCTCCATCCAAAGGGTGATCCACACAGGTTATATGTTGGAAGTACTGAGTACTGTATAGGGTCGAGGACAAGTCTTGGGTATTTTGTAAGAGAATCTGTCGAGTATCTTTTACGAGGAGTAAAGAAAGCTGAGATTATTAGGACGGAAAAAATGTTCATTGTGAAGTGTTTAAAAAAAGCAAAAAGAATGAATTAAAAATGAGAAGGGAGGAAAAAAGAATTTATGGGCAGTTTATGAGAGATATGTCAGGGAATGTCGATATAAGGAAGTCATAGAAGTGACTTGTTCAGAACGACTTGAAAGTGGAAACTGAGGCTCTGACAATTGCTGGCAAAGAGCAAGCACTCAGAACAAATTGTGAAAAGTTTAAGATCGTTGGAAGTTGTAAATCGCCTACTTGTAGAACGTGTAGGGAAGGTGTAGAAACAGTGCATCATACAACTTGGCCTGAAGGAAATAAAAAAACATTGTACGGTAACGTTACAAGAATAACCTAGGTGAAAATGTGTGAAAAAGAGGGATTGGAAAGGGGGGGGAATGGTATGAACACTACCCTGACAAAGCAATTGAAAAAACTGAGTTAAAGTCCTTTAGGGTTTTGATATCCAAGTAGAGAATGCAGTGACAGGGAGAAGAGTTAACATTGTGATTATAGATAACGAAGAACAGCATTGTTTGATAATAGACATTGAGGTATGTGGAGATAGTAAAGTCCCAGAGAAAAAAAGTGACAAGATTGAAAAGTATCAAGATCTAAAATTGGAAATAGGCAGATTGTGGAATTTAAGGGAAATCCATGCTATCGCAGTAGTTGTTGATTTCCTGGAAAAAGCTCCTAAATCTTTAAAAAAATGGATTGAAAAAGTTGGTATAAACATAAGTTTATTGCAAAAAAAAATCTGCAAGATACTTCGAGAACCTTGAGAAGAGTGTTGAACGTGTAAGAGAGAGTACTCTGTTTGTCCTTGGTGATTAGTTTTGACCCCCCTTCACCCCCAAAATAGAGTGTAATCGGTATTACCATCAGTCAGTGCATTAAAAGAAACAAAGAATGAGAAAATAGTAATTTAATAATAATAATAATAATAATAATAATCGTAATCGAAATGGTAGATTAAATGTGGATAGTAACGAGCTGCTCAATATGCGTAGAAACATCACATCAACCAAGGTTTTTTAAGAAATAAAAATAGACCAAATGAAGGAAAAAATTAGAAGATCATCAGAAACATGACACTAGTGCCACTGTACCTACAACTCCAGTGCCTTTGCAGAAACCTAATGAACTTCCAGACTTACCTACAAATAATGAGGAAGTGCTAAACGAAGGTCCAAATGAACTTAATGAATATGATGAAGTTGATCAAAATCTGAAAGATGTACCATCATTCGAATGGCTCAAAATTGCAGAAACAGATATGTCCGATCATAAATCTGTACCAAAGATCCAAAATTTCAAAAAGAACCAACGAATTATCTCATCTAGTAATGTTGCAATTAAGCAAATTCTTGCTGAAAACGAAATGGATCTTACCTCCTTAAACAATTTTCTGTATACATCTGCGTTTGTTACAACTGAACGGTGTAGATCCAAAATAAAAACTTCACGCAGAAATGTCACCTGGAAGCCAGCTTGGCAAGACAAAATCCGAAAACGGAAAAATGTGCTGTGATCAGACATAGAAATCTTAATGAATACAGGCAGTTCTAACAAGCGGGCGAGAAAGTCTCAAACTAAAAAACTGAAATCTAAATATAATATCACTCATGAAAGTGACATCAATATGGTTGTTGAAACCATCAAACAAACCATTAAGGCCAGAGCGGCTCGAATCAGACGCTTTGAGAAGAGGTCAAGATTTGATAAGGATAACAACATGCTCAAGAATAACCCAAAAATCTTCAATCGTTCTATCAGTAAAAACCCCATCCAAGTAAACTCCTGCAAATAAAAGTGAGACTGAAAACTTTTGGACAAAACTTTGGGCTGTGGAAAAAGCTCATGATGTTATTGCACCTTGGATTGAACGTCCAACTAAGGTGTTGGAAGAAGTTTAGGAGCAAACGTGAAACAATGTTTCTCCTGAGGATCTCAAGTCTACTTTACGCAAATCAAGCGAATGGAAGGCTCCAGGAAAAGATAAGATTTCAAATTTTTGTTTGAATTCTTTCTCTGCATCTCATGATATGTTAACTACCTTGCATAATACTATCATACTCGAATCAGAAATATCCCACTTTGGCTTGTCAATGGAATCACTTATCTTCACCCAAAAAGTGATGAGATTGACAATAAAAAAAAATTATCGACCCATCACATGTCTTACAACGATGTATAAAATTCTAACTTCAATTCTGACTGAGTATACATATTTTTTTACCTGATAATAAGCTGTTTTCAAATGAATAAAAAAGGTTGTAAACGAGGTTCTTATGGTTGTAAGGACCAGCTCTTGATAAACAAAATGATTCGAGAGGACTGCCATAACAATCACAAAAATTCTCTTCGTAGCTTGGATAGATTATAAAAAGGGCTTTGACAGTGTTCCTCAAAACTGGATCGAAAAATGTCTTGAAATGTATCACATTTCTCCAAGTATTAAAAATTTCCTTTCTCATAGCATGAAACTCTGGAAAACAACATTAATTCTAAATTCTGAGAACAGGTCTATAAATGCTGGTGACATAAACATCAATACCGATATCTTTCAAGGTGACTCATTATCTCACATCCTGTTCTTTGTGGTACTGTTTCCTTTAAGAACTCTCCTTAATGAGAGTGGAAGTGGGTACAAAATCTTTGATAAAAACATAAACCATTTGTTATATATGAATGATCTTAAGCTATTTGCTAAAAGTGATTCCCGGACAACTGGGCTACTCAATAGTGGCTCAATTCAGTGAGGATATAAGAATGGAGTTTGGTTTGGATAAGTGTGCCAAGGCCACTTTCATCAGAGGTAAATTGCTTCAAACATCCAACGTTACCCTTAATCGCAACATCGAAATCAGAGAATTAAACCAGGAGGAGGCGTATAAATATCTAGGGATCTCTGAAGGTGATGATATTAATCACTCGGCCATGCGGGAAAAAATACGTAAAGAGTGCTACAGAGGGGTGAGGTCCATTCTTAAAAGTGAATTAAATGCCAAAAATCGTATTGATGCAATTAACTCATTAGTCATTCCTGTTGTCACTTATACTTTTAATGAAATTAATTGGCCGATTGCATAAATTAAAAAGGGTGATACAAAAATTGGAAAACTTCTTACCATACATCGCATGCACCACTCTAAAGCTGGTGTTGATTGTTTATACCTACCTAGGAAAGAGGGAGGAACAGGCATGATTCAGCTGGAGCTTTCGCTCATGACATCAACCATCGGTTTGTGTACATAGCTTAATAATAGTAGGGACTGGATGCTTAAACTAGAATTTAAGCATGAAAAGCAGAAGAAACTTTTCTCCATTTCAAATTATGCTTCCAAGTTCCAGGATACACTCAGAATTTAATCAGTCAATTCGTAATCTGAGGTCGTGATAGACAAACCTATAGAAATGGCAAGAAATGCCAAATTGAATTCAAAATCCAAAGGTCTGAAAATTCTTGCCGAAAAATGGGAAAATAAAGCACTGCATGGTCAGTACACTAATCGGGCCTACGACAAAGAAATTAACAAATTTCAAACTCATCAGTGATTGGGTTCGTTTGGGCTCAAATCCAAAACAGAAGGTTACATTATCGCAGCTCAAGATCAATGTCTCAACACACGAAATTTTCAGGCCAATGTCTTAAAAACTGGCACTGACCCCTGTTGTTGAATATGTGATTAGCATAAGGAGACTATTGATCATATAGTGTACGCTTGTCCTATACTGGTCCCAACAGAATATCAAAAGCGCCATGACAGAGTCGGTCAATATATCCACTGGATGTTAAGTAAATATTTATGACTCCCTCATGATAACTATTGGTGGTAACATAAGCCACTGTGTGTAACAGAAAACAATTTTATTACAATACTCTGGGACTTCAGTATTCAAACTGACAGAACTATTCAGGCAAACCAACCAGATATTGTCATTAAGAATCATCAAGATAAGACCTGCTTCCTTATAGATAGAAGCATTCCTGCTGATAGTAACACATCATTAAAAATATTTGAAAAGCTTAGTAAGTATAAGGATCTTGAATTAGAAATAAGAAAGATCCAAAAATCACTACAATTCCTGTTGTTGTTGGAGCTCATCGAATGATACAAGAAAATACACAGTATTATATTGACCAAATCCCTGGAAATATATCTCTTTCTGAAATACAGAAGATCACACTTATGGGTACATCACACATCTTGCATAAAATTCTTTCTATGATGATTGTAGCCTCGTTATTTCTGTTGCTTGAGGTCCCAGGATGGGACTTGCCACTGATTCTATTTAAACAAAGAAAATTCAAAACATAAAATAATAATAATAATACTTTTTAATGGATTCGGTTGTGGAGTTTTGATGTGAGCAAATGAGGTTATCCTTTGCCACAACTACCTCCAGGTTATATTTGGGCAAGGTGTAGTACCCGTTAGCATTGGGTATGTGGATCTCGTTACTCTTGATTGACAGTCCACCTAGAAGAAAGAAAACTCTGATTTAAAGCCATGAGTTTGACCTCGAGCCTTTTAAACCATAGTTATCCAATGATCTAGTCATGAAAAAACGTTGGTGGTTCTTCAGCCTTAAATTCGCTATTCCTCTGTATGAGTGAAAAATGTATAAGACTATCGAAATCAAAAGCAAATCATACTGCATCTGCCGTCCCATGACTCAAAAAGGGTCTTGTCCCTCAGGGAGAAACCAGTCCGAGGCTGAAAAACCTGCTACATGAACGAGTTCCTCAACAATACTAGGCCTATTACTCTAAAATTGGGGGTTAAAACACCAAGAAGAACAGAAATCACTTAAATAAGGAGCCTAAATGGAAGGTTAAGATAAAGAAAGAGATCAAGTCTCTGCGGACAGAGATTTCGACCATGGACGAAATTTCAAATGGAACTGATGTAAAGACCAGAAAAAGTAAAAAGATTAGAAAGAAACATAAAGTGACGGACAGTGTTCCATTAGATACTGCAAAAGAAACTCTTGAAAAGAAAATACAAGTGAAAGCGCAGAGACTTTGAAGATTCGATAAACGAAAAATGTTTTCCAGACAGAATAAAATTTTGAAGACAGATGCTAAGAAATTTTATAGACAGATAGAAAAAACAAAATTGATGAAGAATGATGAAATAGAGGAGTTCCTGAATGAAACCTGGGGAAAAGAGAAATACTACAATAAAGAAGCCGTTTGGATAGGCAGAGAGGAAGAAAGGATGAGTCAGACAGAAGAACAAAGCTGAGGAGCTATTACAGTTAAAGAGTTATGCACTGCGTTGGTAAAATCTCTTAAATGAGAGGGATAGATAAAGTCACTAATTTCTGGCCGAATTCTTTAAGTGAATTCAACGAATTTCTAACAAATTCTTTAAACACTTTCATCATGAAGAATGAGGAAACGTCTGATCAGCTAACGCAAGGCACAAGATACCTTCTTCAAGAATTACCGTCCTGTTACGTGCTTTACTACAACGTATACTGATAGTCATATATATATAATATATATCTATCTATATATATATATATAATCACTGATAGAGGATCCTGAAATCTTTTCTTGATGACAGAAATGTGATAACTTGTATCAATGCTCATGGTGTATCGATTATAAAATATAATGCTGGAATAATTGGGTGGACTGAATATAATTCCAGCCTGTAGAATATAATTCTACAGGCTGGAATTATTTGTAATAATAATACTTATAAAAAGGGCCTTCTTACCTATACCAATGGCTTAGATGCATCGAATTACATTGTAACATCAAAAACAATATTTTAACCAGATATTTTCTTGTCAATTGGGGAGGGTGGGCAACCTTCTCGTGGTTCTCCCTGTCAGTAGCCAATGTCGTAAGACATCGGTGAAGCTAATGCCAACAACCCGAGCAATATGAACAGTTCAACTACAGTTATAGATAACGACGTCAACGGTATCTCTAGTACCCATACTGAAGATGTCGCGTCCGACAGGAGAGGATGCAAGGCCCCTCAGGTTGTCATCAAACGAAATCCCCGCAATACGTCGGGCCTATACTTACCAAGTGGTCCTACAATATTACAGCTGAATGTTGAAGGTAAGGTGTGAGGTCCTTCAACACCTGTGTCGCAAGTACTCAGTTCCGGTATTGTTGTTGCAAGAACACACTCGCAGAAGGATGATAACATCAAACTGAATGGATATACACTTGCGGATGCTCTACATCACTAGTGCGACAAGAAAGTACCGAAATGTTTGTTAATGAGGAAAAAATATCTGGAAAAAGTGCTAGAGGCAGACAAAAGAATAACATATATGGAAGATTTAACATCATCACTTGCCAGTAATTTAACTACGAATGTACTTCTTTATACTGCTCTTAATAGGAAAAAAGGTTTACGATCATGGTCATCAACGTAAGAAACTGATAGGTTACATAAGGAAGCAGAGATCTCATGTATCACACAGCATTTGTTAGACTGTACTGCGTGGATGCTTTTGTTCGCTATTTTTCCGCCTAGGGCTTGTTTACAGATGTTTTAAGGGCCAATATTGTCATTTGCACTTTGTTGTGCAGTGGTACATACCAATACGTTTACTCAAGGTTTGAATGCCTATGTGACTGAAGTGGTGAAAATTTAATAAGCGTCCTACAAAGAGTCCCAAGATTCATAGGAGTTTCGAGCACTTATTTGAGTAAATAGGGTGTACGATGGTCCTTAACCTCCTCTACTAGTATGAATATGACTTAATGCGGTCAAAACTGAGATTTGCTGCGGTGACTGTTAAAAAAATTGGCTTTTGAACATTTTAAATACCGTACGTCTGTAATATAAACCGTTATCCCCATTTACTTTACTGTCTGTAAAATTTTGAGGCATTTGATGTCATGGATCAGCCTTCTAAGGATGCCACGTTCATGTTGGCTTGTGGTCATAGTTGATCAATATATGTGTAGTGCGTATCAAAAATCTTTGTTGACTGTTCTCTGTACCCTTTACATTCGATTTTTATCGGGACTTTGTTACTTTCAGAATGTGTACAGTAAAGGATTTAAAAGTCCCTGTCAGCAGAATCTTGTCCTATTAGAATTTATCAGTTCGGTTTAGGGAGTGTTTTTCTCACACCTGAAATGACCTGGAGCAAGCTTTACTTATGGCGATATTACAGGCCACTCAACATATTATTTAAAATTTATATTTAATATATCTTTATGTTTTTTTATTCATAAAGGTTTATTAGCAACTTATTTTAAAATACACTGACGTGCAGGATATATTATTTAAAGACTCTTCCAGAGAATGAACTCTAATGAATAAGATATTACTGCACGTATAGACACATTGCATGACAGTAGTATGATAGGTCATTTAAAATAAAGCATTTGGGTCTTTTCTTTAATGAAAAAAGAAAAAATCCCAATAAATTAGTTTAATCTACTGTCGTGCCTCATTTTCAAGAAATGAAACAAACATGGCCTACTACCTTTTTCTATCTTTGCCCTTGGACCGTCCGGGATGGTGACAATTCCTTTTCTTTCACACCAGTCTATCTAAATAATTTTATCTTCACGAGTTTTTTCCTTTTTTCTTTTAACCATGGCAGTTAAAGCTAAATATTTTGTTAAGCTTTTACAATAGTGGTGAACATAAATACTTCTTAAGAACACGGTTTTCATTGTCTATTGAAAACTTCATGGCACACTGGGATTTCGAGGATTTAGTCCTTCTTCTAATTTCCGTCGTTCATCTTTCATATTCAGTCAAGACATTAAGCAAATAATCAAATATGCCATACTGTTTTGCAGCTCTTTTCCGAACCCTGGTTTCTATTTCTGATACCAATCGCATTTAAAAAAATAAATAGACTAGAACACGCCCCCACAGGCAATGTTCACCTTTCGCCGTGTTTTCTTACTTTCCAGTCATTTTTTCTCCAGCATAATTGGAGACTGCATCCACACCTGTACTTATGAGAAGCTCAGATTATTTTTATTCCATCTTCCTACTCTGATACCCTCACAGACATTACTGTCTCCTCAGATAATCTCGCCAATCAGACAAACAGATCAAATAACCAGTCACAACCTTGTCTAAAAACTCGTTTTATAAAAATAATATATATTGTGTTGTTTGCAGCTGCTTCAAAAATTTTAAAAATTACCTCCAGGATAGATATGGGACTGTGAATTGTCATATTTTCCTTTGCATCTCTCCTCTATCAGTATGTCTTCCGCAGCTTTCCCATCACTGGGTACAGTACTTCTCCAAAGGGTATCGCAACATATTATTACAAACAAAATGTTAATGCGACGACAAATCTTTACATTTTAAGTTTGATACTGTGACCATTAGATACAATGTGGAGTTGCTACTACGACAGATTGCTTCAATATAAACTATACTATAAATTTGATCAATAAAAGTGTTGCTGCTGTTGAAACACCACAACTTAATTAAATAGACATCAGTCAGTGAATCACAAAGTTGATCTCAGCCTCACAGTTGTGAAGTGCGTGCCTTGTTTGGTCAGCATGAATAGTTTGGTTCTGGTTTCTCAAGGTGTGTTGCATGTGTTTTTGTGTTGATGCTGCCGATGGGTCTGGTGACTTTAGTGAATCTTCCTTCCTGTCCCTTCGGGATACATCGCGAATGTTCTAGCTATCTCAGTTCAGTTTAGATTTTGACAGCATAACATGCCAAAATACGTTTGTATATTACTAAGAATTATTGTAGTACAATCATGATACTCATAAACTCACGAAAAGAAGTGAAAATAGAGACTTCAACAATACTGTTTAAATAAGAGCAGTCTACAAAAAATAAATTAACTAGCGGAGAGCGCAGAGAGGCTAGAAGGTAATTTTGAATAGAATTGTTCTGTAATCTTTCAATTTATTTCGTCTACTGTTTACTTGAATCGTTGTTGGAAAATAGTGCGTCACTCTGCCATGATTGCTGACTTATATACAATAATTGTACTCAATGAATTGTAATACGGCACTCTTTATATTAATATTATTGTATAGTGTGTGGTAAGACTTGTAATTGACAATATTTAATGTTTTTGTATCGTGATTCCACTAAGCAGGAGATTCTAGATGAGAAATAAGAAAATGAAATATTTGGAACTCCGTGTATCTCAATCCTATTCTGAACTACCCACTCAACAAACAGACTTTGAATAAGTTTTGATTGATTTAAACAATAAAAAACCTTACTAGGAACAAATTTGTTCAGTAACAAATTTTAACTGTAACAGGTTATTAGTAACAAATATTGGTGCATCAATTTTATTGAAACGATGTTGCAGACCATTCAAAAGACCTTCAAACGTAGATGCGGCATTTTTAGGCATTTCTGATAGTTTTGGGACTAAAGATTTTGCTTCTTTTCCCTTAGTTTCTTCTGTTGTTTCATAACAAGCGTTTTTGTGACATAAATGAAGGTAAATACAGTGTTATTCTCCTTTATTGTTATTATTGTTATTATTATTATTATTTTGTTATTATAATAATTCTTGTACCTTTCCCAACATTTTGCAGGATTTTTGCAGTTTTTGTCTCAGTAAATTGTTGTAATATATTCTTTTTGCATGTTTTTAATATGTAATATGTTCTTTTTGCACCATATAACTGTACCGTTTCTTTATCTGCTTATTAATGAGCCCATAGGATTCCTTCCCATTTTTTTTGGCTTTCTGAAGGCATCGTTGCTGTTATTTATTTCTGTTCTGTAATTAGATTATCATGGGTAACGCTTTTCTTCAATTCGTTTTTTACTAGTGCTGTGTGATTGTCTCCATTTGTTGTTAAAATATTTTAAAACGGTTTTAGTTTTTTTTATTTTTGGACGATGAAATTGGGGTCCAGTCTGGAAAAGAAAATAGTAATTTTGATGAATATCATACTCTGAGCTAGTAGTAGCATTTAATTGAATTCACTAAACTACATTTAGTTTTTAGTTAGTTAGTTTAGTTTTTAGTTAGTTAGTTAGTTTAGTTTAGTTAGTTAGTTTTTAGTTTTTCTACTATTTAGTAGCATTTAATTGAATTCACTAAACTACTTCAAGACATATTTTAACTACCCACACTAATGAATTTATGCTATTTTAACCAGTTTTTTTAAATTTTGTTGGTAGTATTGAACAATGTTTATTAATTCAAGTGAATTGTTTTAATATTTTACATTATTTTATATTTATTCATGTGATTAATTAAATTATATTTATTGTTGGCCGTGTAGACTATTATTAAGACTTTTACATTTTCTTAGAATCAAGAAGACAGAAATTTAAAACAGGATTTCTTGTTTTTAAAGTCATTTCTTGCAAGTAAA
>RDPX01000011.1:3287340-3297604 GCA_003991215.1 Morbakka virulenta | reverse complement strand
AAATTGAATTCAAAATCCAAAGGTCTGAAAATTCTTGCCGAAAAATGGGGAAATAAAGCACTGCATGGTCAGTACCTTGATCGCGCCAATGACAAAGATATTGGCAAATATTAAACTCATCAGTGGTTAGCTTCGTCTGGGCTCAAATCCGAAACAGAAGGTTATATTATCGCAGCTCAAGATCAATGTCTCAACACACGAAATTTTCAGGCCAATGTCTTTAAAACTGGTGCTGATCCCAGATGTAGAATATGTAATCAACATAAAGAGACTATTGATCATATAGTGTCCGCTTGCCCCATACTGGCCCCAACAGAATATCAAAAGCGCCATGACAGAGTCGGTCAATATATCCACTGGATGTTATGTAAAAAATTCGAACTCCCTCATGATAAAAATTGGTGGGAACATAAACCACTTTGTGTAACAGAAAACAATTTTATTACAATACTCTGGGACTTCAGTATCCAAACTGACAGAACTATTCAGGCAAACCAACCAGATATTGTCATTAAGAACCATCAAGATAAGACCTGCTTCCTTGTAGATATGAGCATTCCTACTGATAGTAAGACATCATTAAAGATATTTGAAAAACTTAGTAAATACAAGGATCTTGAAATAGAAATAACAAAAATGTGGCATCTAAAAACCACTACAATTCCTGTTGTTGTTGCAGCTCTTGGAATGGTATCAAAAAATACACAGTATTACATTGAGCAAATCCCTGGAAATATATCTCTTTCTGAAATACAGAAGATCACACTTATGGGTACATCACACATCTTGCATAAAATTCTTTCTATGTAGAGTGTAGCCTCGTTATTCTTTCTGTTGCTTGAGATCCCAGGGTGGGACTTGGCACTGATCGTATTTAAACAAAGCAAATTCAAAACATAAAATAATAATAATAATAATAATAATAATAATGAGGATTATGTTATCAATAACAATAAACTCTTTGTATTACTAAGGTGTAGATAGGAACCAAGGTTTTACCTTACCTTACCGGGGTGCCATCCCAAAGAGGTAGGCTGTCATAGTCCTCCACACCTCTCTGTCCAATGCCAGTTTAGTACACTTGTTAATGTTTTTCCTGATCAAATCAGCAATGTTGCCTGTCCATGTGGCCCTTTTTTCCCCTTTTCCTCGCTTACCCTCAGCAGTACCTTCCATTATCATTTTTCGAAGGGAATTGTGCCGCCTTATGTGCCCGTAAAATCGGTTGTTTTGCTTATCCTATATCATTCAGGACCATTTCATTTGTCATTTTTTATTTCCAAGACACTCTATCCATCCTACGGTAACACCACATTTCAAAGGCTCTATTTTTGTTTCAGTACTTTGCTTTGTCGTTCACGTTTCACAGCCATAGGCGAGGATTGACCGTAGCGTTTTAACAGACGGATCCTGGTTTTCTATGAAAGGTATTGGCTGGTTAGCAGGTATTTTAGGTTTAAAAAGGTATTTTTAGCCATACCAATTCTTCTTTTTATCTTTAAGTCTGACCTTCCATCTGATGTTATCAGTTGTCCCAGGTCTACAAAGGTTTCTAACTGCTCCACCTCATAACCATCAGTAATTAATTTTGCTTTGCGTGTTGTTTCGTTCCGAGTAACAGCCATTGTTCTCGTTTTCTTAATATTTATTTTCAAGCCAAGCTTTTCACTTTCAAGTTTTACAGTGTTTACCAGAGTTTTGAGATCTTTGTTATCAGTTAGGAGAGCAGTATCGTCAGTATACCGAAGATTATTTATTATCCTATCTCCCACTTTTACACCAGGAAGTGATTTTAGACTCCTGAATATACCTTCTGTGTACATATTGAATAGCGATGGGGATAGTACACACCCTTGGCTGACAACTTTCTTTATTTTTACTGGGTGTGACATCCCTACAGACGTTCTGATTTTTGTTTACTGGTTCCAGTATAACCTAGATATTATTGCAAGGTTATTTTCGTTGATGTCTAAATTTTTTAGGGTTTTGATTAATGACTCGTGGAATCAAAGGCTTTTGCATAATCTATGAAACAAATATAAAGATATTTTTCTTTTTCCAGGTATTTCTCTGTGATCATTTTAAGGTTAAAGATGGCTTCTCTTGTGCTTGAATTTTTCTTAAAACTAGCTTGTTCCTCACTTATTTCAAAGTTTATTGTATTTGTCATGCGTGCTGAGATGATGGACAATAGAGTTTTAATACATGACACATTAAACTTATCGTTCTGAAATCTGAAAAATCTGTTGCCTTTGATTTGTTGGTAGCAATACGAAAGTTGACATTCTGTGGTCTACAGGTATGTAAACTGTTTTGTACATTTTGTTACATATATCGGTCAGAGTTGTAATTCCAAAGTCACCTATTGCTTTTAACATGTCTGATGTCACGCCATCAATTCCTGGTGCTTTTCCAGATTTCATACATTCTAAAACTCTTTCCACCTCCTCTTCTATAATTTCAGGTCCACGAAGAAATGATCTAATGGGGTCATCGTTTCTCTGTTCATGAAAAAGTTCTTCTACATATTCAACACATTTACATACCTCTTCATTATCTTTGCTGCTTTAAACAACATTTCACATTTCTTTTTTTATGCAGTTGCCTCCACCTGTTCTTTTCTTTGTAAATTCCTTTATTTTTTCATACATGGGACCTTGATTATTGTTTTTTCAGAGTTGTTCAATTTGTGAGCATTTCATTTTCAGCCCGTCTTCCTTCGCTTCTGCGCAGTTTTTTTTGTTTATCTATCTCCTTGTACAGTTTTTATGTTGTTTCCTTTCCTTCATAAGGTCAAGTATTGTTTTTGTAATCCATGATTGTTATGTTATATTGTTAATTGTTGGTAGTGTAGTTTCTTTGTTTCACATATCGCTTGTCTGAAAGAATCCCACTCCACGCCAACCTCCTCTTGTACAGATAATGTTTCATTTTCATACTCAGGTAGCATAAGACATTCATATCGACTTTTTATTTGAACGGCATATTTCTCTGCAATCTCAGCGTCCTTCAGCAATTCAGTGCTATATAGTTTTTTAATTTTAGTCTCCTTTGATCTAGGAATTTTAGCTTTATTATCTATTTCATGATTACTGGTAAGCACCTGGATACGTTTTGCTGTTTTTAACATTATTTTTGTAACGACCTTTGATGGTTATAAAATCAGTTTGGTTTCTCTAAATATCACCAGGGCTTTTCCACGTGTATGAATGTCTTTTTTGATGTTTCAATTGAGTATTTATATTTTGGAGCTCATTTGTTTAACAAAATTCGATGTCTTTCACCTCTTTCGTTCATATCGCCTGAACCATAATTACCAATACAGTCTGTCATTGGTTGACTACCGACCTTCGCATTAAAGTCATCAATCTTTATTTTAACTTGTCTTGATTTTGCTTCGTTAAAACAGTAATGTAAAATTGGCAAAATTGGTAAAATCTTTCAATTTCCGTATCGCTATACTCTACAGTAGGGGCAAAGGCCTGTATTTTGAAGACATTAAATGGTTTAGCTTGTATCTTGGACATATTTAATTGGCCAATACCCCATTTGTGATTTTGCTATTTTGTTTATCATTACAATGGCAACTACGTGTTTATGTTTCTTGCCACATAAATATAACATGGTATATTTCTCATTTTGTATAACAGCCACTATCCGTCCATCTAGTCTCTGAAATACCAAGATTATCTAATTTTAATTCTTCCAGTAGGTTAGAAAATTTACCAAGTTGAGTAAGTGTATTCCAAGTACCAATTATTAAAGGTGCATATCCGGTCTTTAGGGATGGTGCATTCGCTCTCCCCGGGGTTTTAAGTTGGTAACATCATTCTGTGCATCCTCAAGGACCCAACTTTGCTCATCCCCTTTCCCTATTAATATATACAGCTGAGTATCTAGTCGCAGGGGGCCCAACGTCACAAGCATAACTGTTATTAGATTTTTGTGATTTGACCATGACTGACTATGGAAATGCGTGGTAGGGGCTCCGACCTATCGACGGTGGCAGCCTCTTATCATAAATACCGTCTCTGACGCACATCAATGCCTGCCTCAGGCTTGCTGTCTGCGCCTGTTTTGTAGCCACTTCCAGACTCCATGCACTTGGGTAGAGAAAATGCCCAGAGAACCACAAAAACTGTGGTCACCCATGTCGTTTCGCAGGTCAGTCGAGACCTGGTTCAGGGGTGTGGCCGCTGCTTGCATTACAGTAGCCAGACATGTGCTAGCTGGGGGAGTATGGCGCAGATAATCCAGCCATTACAAAAATAATGCGACTGTCTTCACCAAAGGTACTAGCTACTCTAACCTCCACCCAGCACTCCAGCAAAGGTTTTATTGTAACAATTATTTGTTAAGTGTACGAAGTAATAATACTGTTTTTAAGACATACAAACAGAGAATTAATTACATCAGAAAGAGTGTATTTCCTTTTAACATCTTGACATGATCAACAAGAATTTGAAAAAACTGTCCAGAAGTATGGAAGAGGTGGTGCAAGGAAAGTACGTTCTCAATTAACAGTGACAATCAGAAAGCAACAAGGAGAAGAGAGGAGCAAAATTATTTTCAAGGGAAGTTTTTTTCAAAAAGTTAGTGTTTTTAATGTATAAAAAATTATAGTAAATTTCTACAAGGGATTGTTAAAATTCAAACTTGTAGCAGCTGAATGTGGACATAAAATTGTGAATAAGTGTTTTAAGTAATCCCTATTCTCCTACGTTATCAGATAACAAATGGTGTTTGGGAGTCGAAAACGTAATGTTATTTCAAAAATCCTATTACCTAGCAGCGTGGGATAAGACAAACAACAGGCATATCCATGGTGATAGGAAATGAAATGGTTTTGAAAGGAGAGGCAGACATTCCAGATGTTCTTCTTTAATATTAAATCATAAATCTCACATCAACTCAAAAAAGAAAACCCAAAAGAATGAGTTAGTTAACTTTCAAGTTAGGTTTTCATAAATGATATAATGTATCTTCTTACTTTGTAACGAGAGGGCAACTGCAATTTAATATTTTATTAAGGGTAAAATGTAACTTTTCCAGCAGTTACAACGTAAAATGTCCCTCTCTTCAGCACTCTGGTACATCTGCGAACAGACCTTTCAAAAAAAAGTTAAAGATGTTTCTGTGTATATGAGAACCCATACCATAATCGACGGAGGCAAAATAAATAATTAATAGTAGTCATAATAACAACAACAATAGTAATAGTTCTTGTGGTTCTTAAATGTTCTTGTAGTTCCTGCTATGGGTTCCTTCAGGTTTTAGCTCTTTTTTCCAATAGGAAAGTGAAAAGAAATTAACGAGATCAGAAGTAATTTGATAGAAACACATTGCAACTCAAAGTTAACGCAACCGGATACATTTTTATTTAACACTAGCAGAAGTACCCGGCGTTACTCGGGTAAAAAAGTTGAATTTAGTAGACTAAGAAGTCCCTCTCAAGAAAATTGTAAGGTATTGCTCAATTAGAAATGCGATGGTAGACCATTTCATTTTTTTAAAGGAATAGTAATAGTAATAGTAATATTAATAGTAATAGTAATAGTAATAGTAATAGTAATAGTAATAGTAATAGTAATAGTAATAGTAATAGTAATAGTAATAGTAATAGTAATAGTAATAGTAATAGTAATAGTAATAGTAATAGTAATAGAAATAGTAATAGTAATAGTAATAGTAATAGTAATAGTAATAGTAATAGTAATAGTAATAGTAATAGTAATAGTAATAGTAATAGTAATAGTAATAGTAATAGTAATAGTAATAGTAATAGTAATAGTAATAGTAATAGTAATAGTAATAGTAATAGTAATAGTAATAGTAATAGTAATAGTAATAGTAATAGTAATAGTAATAGTAATAGTAATAGTAATAGTACTAGTAATAGTAATAGTAATAGTAATAGTAATAGTAATAGTACNAATAGTGATAGTAATAGTGATAGTAATAGTGATAGTAATAGTGATAGTAATAGTGATAGTAATAGTGATAGTAATAGTGATAGTAATAGTGATAGTAATAGTGATAGTAATAGTGATAGTAATAGTGATAGTAATAGTGATAGTAATAGTGATAGTAATAGTGATAGTAATAGTGATAGTAATAGTGATAGTAATAGTGATAGTAATAGTGATAGTAATAGTGATAGTAATAGTGATAGTAATAGTGATAGTAATAGTGATAGTAATAGTGATAGTAATAGTGATAGTAATAGTGATAGTAATAGTGATAGTAATAGTGATAGTAATAGTGATAGTAATAGTGATAGTAATAGTGATAGTAATAGTGATAGTAATAGTGATAGTAATAGTGATAGTAATAGTGATAGTAATAGTGATAGTAATAGTGATAGTAATAGTGATATTAATAGTGATAGTAATAGTGATAGTAATAGTGATAGTAATAGTGATAGTAATAGTAATAGTAATAGTAATAGTGATAGTAATGGTAATAGTGATAGTAATGGTAATAGTGATAGTAATGGTAATAGTGATAGTAATGGTAATAGTGATAGTAAAGGTAATAGTGATAGTAATGGTAATAGTGATAGTAATAGTAATAGTAATAGTAATAGTAATAGTAATAAGGATAGTAATAGTAATAGAAATAGTTCATACTGCATTCTTCGTCGTACAGGTAACAACAATGCGTGTCCCCAATAACGAAGTAAATTATAGTTAATTAACGATCTAAATAAATCAATATTTTGTCATGGCTTACTTATTACGTTATCAGGTATCAAAATTATAAGGCCTTTAAAGCCAGCATTTAACGGTGTTTATGGTTAACTGCAATGCAAAAGTCTATGCTAACCGTGTAGGGCTCCTATTGTTGTAGAACCATTTGGATTATGAAACGTCTCTTCTGTCGCTATCATAAGTATATGCAAGGGAGAAATCTTTGCTAATAATATGGGACTTTTTTCAACAAGGGATCTTTTTAAAAAAGTCATTCGTCCAAAACTAACAACATTTTGTTTTACAGCTTGTTTGGCCTCGCAGACGTATTTTTTTCATAAAACCAAAATATTTCCTACAATATGCATACGTTGACTTTTATCTCAGTAGGAAATGATGTAGGCTATATTGATAATGGCTATGTTCGACGTTTTTATTTGCCACAGTCTGTAATACTATTTTGGAAATTTTTAAAACCCTGGTTGCTTTCTGAAAGAAACTTCGAATTTGATTGTTACTGCAGTAGGATGCCTTTGGGTAAAGTGCTCAGTGCATGATTCAAATATGACAGAACATTTAAAAGAAGGTGAAGGCCGGTCATATTTTAACTCAAAATTGACCAATATAAAGACATGATTTTTTGGGTTGTAGATCGTAAAGATATAGGAATAATTAAATCCTCTTTAAGACCCAAATAAATATCAATTCAGAGTTAATTCTCTTTGATATTGCCTGAGCTTTAGGGGAAAATAACATCCCCCGCATATGTTATTTAGATTTGTAAACTGTATGTAAACCTGCGATCGTGCGAATATTCTTAAAGCACGGTATATTTTCAAAAGTCAACAGACTCCACAAGGATAAAGCTAAGGCTTTAGAATTTGTTTTAGGCTTCAGTTAGAACCAGTAATGTATCTCAAGAAATCAACTCCTTTTAATGACATCCAGACCGTTATTTGGTTACAATGAGTATTTTAATGAATACAAGTTTTGATACACACTTGGTTCACTTGACTGAAGTGTCAAAAAGACCACAAACCATTGTAACAAAGTTTCATCAACACGATACTTTCTTTTGGATACCATCATCAAGCAAAACTGTTATACTGCTTTTGAACAAGTTTTTTCTACTCAAACCCACAGTATATAATATCCACATTTTCCAAATTTTAAGCGGGAATAACTAAAAAAGATTGAATTTCAGACGGGTTCTCTCATTGATGGAACCACTGTTTACCCCTGGTAAACAGTGGGCCCAATTTTGTCTTTCACAGATACCCATCTATGAAAGACTGAAAGGAAACAACGGATAAAGAAAAGGTAGGACAGAAAGCACATTAGACACCATAAAATGCAAAACATACGGACCGCCCCTCCAGGAGTCAACCATCTGTTAAATTTCCTTTTAATAATAACACAAATAGGAATGGAGAAAAACTAATCGACTTTATCGAACAGTATCTTTTTTCTGCAAATAACACTTTCATGAAACCTATCAATCAGTTGTGGACACATGGACATCCAACCGGAAAAAGGTCACAACCAGATTATATGTTAGTCAGGAAAAAGTGGAGGAATAGTGTTTTAAATTGTAGGTCTTATACATCTTTTACTGTCAACTCTGACCACAAAGTGGTTAGCTCCTTTATAAAGCTAAGTCTTCGGTCATCAAAGAAGAGCAAACCCCACCCAATGAAATGTTTTGATTCGAAAGATGTTTGTAAAAATAAGAAGCTACAAAAGAATTATCCGTCAAGGTTTTCAGCCGCTTCCAAGCTCTATCTGGTTTTATTGACACAACAGATGAAAACCTTGAAGGCATATATAGTGCTCCTATTTCTTCCACCGAAGAAGTAGCCAAAGAAACTCTACCAACCAAAAAGAAAAAAAAAACTGGCAAAAAATTCAGCAATCTTTCTAATGTTAATGAAACTAGGAGAACTCTTAAGAACATCTCAGCAAAATATATCCAAATATCAACTAAAAGATTGAAAAAACTTCTAGACGAAGCCAAAAAAATTTAGATGATGCATACCTAAATGCTAAAGCCTCATACATTATGGGAAAAATCGACAATCTTGAAAAGCTTCATGTTAGTAATATGGATCATGAATCTTGGAAAATCATCAAAGAACTTTCAGGAATCAGCTCAAAACCAACCACCAGAATAAAAGAAATTTTAACCTTACGCCGGATCATTGAGAAGATGTTTTACTGCAATCGTGAATAAGCTCTAGTATTCATTGATTTTAGTAAGGCCTTTGACTCTGTTGATAGATCTGTGATGTTTAAAATACTCCAAGTTTATGGTATTCTAGATGAAATAATAGATGCTATTAAGATCTTATATACAAATACTACAGCTACAGTTTTGAGTCCAGATGAAGAAACACCAGCCTTTGACATTTTAGCAGGCATTCTACAGGGTGTTACACTAGCACCGGTTCTATTTATTGTAGTTGTTGATTACATTCTAAGAGTATCAATAGACACTATAAGTAACAAAGGCCTTGAAATCATACCCCGAAAAAGTTCTCGTTATCCAGCTGTGCACGTCACTGACACAGATTTTTCTGATGGCATTGCTCTTTTAAGTGGGTCATTAGCAAATGCTCAAACTCTCTTATTGGCTTTAGAGTCAGCAGCCAACAGTGTTGGTCTACATCTTAATGAGTCTAAAACTGAATATCTGAGCTTTAACCAGACAAACAATGAACCTATTAAAACTCTTTCTGGAATTAACTTGAAATCCAAAGATGATTGCAAATACTTGGGTTCTTTTATTTCTTCTTGAGGAAAAGACTTTCTTGTTAGGAAAGGCATGGCATGGTTATCGTGCAACAAACTGCATAAACTATGGACATCTAAACTTGACATTGCTATCAAAGTCAAAATATTTCGGGCGCTCATTGAACCAATTCTGCTCTATGGCTCAGAGACTTGGTCACTATCTAAAAGAGCAGAAAAGCGTTTAGATGGGTGCTATACAAAACTACTTATGCAGGTTAAAAACCTATCTTGGAAAAACATTCAACCAAGAGTCAAATTTATGGCAATCTTTCACCAGTATCTAGTTTGGTCAAATCTAGGGGAGTACAATTTGCAGGTCTTTGCCATAGAGCAACTTCAGAACGACAAAAAAAATCAACAAAACTTAGTTCTAGAACCACGTTTTGTTGCTTTTTTTTGTTGTTCATCTTTTATATTTATATATACATACATGTGTACGCCTTCTGTTGTAAATATATCCAGAGTGCGCGATGTTCTTTTATCCATCTATCTATCTATCCATCTATCTATCTATCCATATATCTATCAATTTCTCTATCTATCTATCTATCTATCTATCTATCTATCTATCTATCTATCTATCTATCTATCTATCTATCTATCTATCTATCTATCTATCTATCTATCTATCTATCTATCTATCTATCTATCTATCTATCTATCTATCTATCTATCTATCTATCTATCTATCTATCTATCTATCTATCTATCTATCTATCTATCTATCTATCTATCTATCTATCGATCTATCTACCTATATATCTATCTATCTATCTATCTATCTA
>RDPX01000011.1:3227494-3283655 GCA_003991215.1 Morbakka virulenta | reverse complement strand
CCATTGTCTTTTCTCAAACCAACTGTCATACTTCTAACTTCTCTTTTCATACTAGCTTTGCATTGTCCCTTAACAGAAAAAAAGCGTTTTGTTAATCTCGTGAACAAAGCTTTTCTCAGAACATATCCCTCTTCCTTGAATTTTCTGCCCCTGTTCATTGTTTTTACTATCGACTTTCCTCTTTTACCACTCTTTAAACGATGCTTTTCTATCTCTTTTATTGTAAACAATGGCAAGTTTAAAAGATATTTTCCCCACTTCAATTTCTTTTCTTCTTTCATAACAACAATACTGATTTTCTCATCAACATTTTTCAGCAGTAACTTTATAAGATTCTGTGCGTCCTCCATGCTGAAATAGTTTATTTTGATTTTTTTTTCCGCAAGTTCAGCCTCGTTTTCACGCAGCAGAAGAAAATCTCGGGAAAGGTGTATTGTCCAGGAACATTGATGTAGATCAATATTCATATTTATTAATACAAAAATATTTATGGTTAAGTAGAGTTAAAATTCATTTCTTCTTGGGAGTCCAAAGATAATACTTTTTTAGTATTAGTAGAGGAGGTTTTTATTCCTTGTTCAAACGTATTTTTATGACACATACCATATGAATAAAGCTTGAAGGTATATTTCCTGCGTTGACTAAGATAACACACTAAATTTCATTCAGATCACTTATACGTGCTCCACTCCCGTCATTTATCCGTGTAGTTTTGCTTGGCGGCAAAGTAAAGATGTTATACCAAAGTGAAAGGAATGCAAATGGACGGCAAAGGAAAAAGAGGAAGTTCAAAAAAGAGACTAAGAGACACAAGTATTATGTACAAAAATGATACAAATTCAAGAGTAAAAATAAAAAAGCATAAAGGCATGGAAAATTGATTTAATTCAGGACAAGATTGAAGCAGGGTGCTCAGAAAGGCAAAACTGAAGAACAGTGAGAAGCATTGAGGAGATTCTACTGTTATCAAATTTAAAACTCTAACCAAATACTTCCTTTTATTTAGTTTTTTTACGACTGAAAAAAGGAAAAGAAAGAAAAAAGAAAAAGATTAATCCAAGAGATAAAAAGTAACGTAGACTTGAATAATCTAACTGTAAAATCATCTAATACTTGGAATTATATCCTAGTTTCTAGATAAAGTTTTCAATATGTGATTTAAATTCACAAATTAAAAGAACCAAATACTGGCATGAAAATGTTACAAAATTATGAAAAAATATAGTAGCAGGGATACGTCTCAACACATTGAGTATTTCAATGAATTGTGAAGGAATAAAATAAAAATTTGGTTACTGTTTTTGTAACCAGTTGCCATCTTCTTGAAATAATACAATCTGCAAAGATTTAAAATTGTCATAACCTTTTTCCAAAAATTCTGTGTCTATCTTATTAAACATATCTGTAGGAATAAATGTATTGGACATTGTTTAGGAAGCAAGATATCGCTATATTAATTAATTTTTGTTAGTGGACCAGAAATTATGAATCCAAGGGTTGCTATATCACAGAATGTAACTTCCAACTAGTCACATTCTATTTTGAGTCAAATCACCATTCTCTCTATCCAAGCTTGTTTGGAAGACATCAACGAAATAGTTTTCCCGTTGATGTCGGCCATGTTCTTCATCGTATGCCTTCTAGCTTACCTGTCGAAAACCACCCTCACTCCCTCGCTAATGTGCATTCTCATCTAGTCCCTGATATCATCAATCCATTGTCTTCTTGATCGCTCCCTCTAGGGTGTTCCAACCTTCATTCACAGACTTTATATCTTTACCAATATTATTTCGGTATACGTGTCCGAATAAACCTAGTTTCCACTCATTGATCGTCTGTTGCAATCTGGTTTTGTGCTGACTCTGCTGATCACCTCCACATTCGTTACTCCGTCATACCGTCTGATATTGAGCATGTCGCGATATCATAATGCCTCAAATGCTTCCTATCTTCTTTTTTCTACTATTTTTAGTGCCCAAGTTTCCGCTGAGAAAAACTAGACACTAAAAATGCAGATATACAGAACCTGTAGTTTTATTTTCAAACCTATGGAGCTGCTATTGAACACTTTGTTGAGCCCAGCTAGTGATCCCGAGTCCAGTACAATTCTACGTTGAATCTCCTTGTCGCAGTCATTGTCAGATGAGAGCAGACGTCCAAAGTCTGACACAGTCTTGATTCTCTTTGCGCCAACTGACAATGTTATTCCACTCTTTGGTGTTCCAAATGCCATCGCTTTAGTTTTATCGACATTGACTTACTGCAGCATCCCTTATCACCAATTCAAATTCTCCTGCAAAGGCAAGTCAGCTCTTTTCCATAACATCAATGTTGTCGGCATATAACAGGTTATTGAAGCAATGACCGTGGACACCTGAGGTACCATTAGACTCTTGAACAGACGCGATACTCTTTTAGTGTAGTTGATCAAGACCAAAAGCGACAGAGATTCTTTGTCTGCTGCGTATGTCCCGTTGAAACCAATTCCCCAGCTTGTCACCACCTCCAACAAGGCTTGGGGTGTGCTGTGCTGCATATTACCTTCAAAATGCTTAATAGTTTTGTTTTAACGGAAAAGGAGCACAAAGTCAAATCGACAAATGGTCAAGTCAAATGCTTTTCTCCAAAAACCGATTGAACACCACCTGACCTTGCCTCTCTAGCCTGCCTTCTGCAACCAGTCTTAGCGCGATAAATTTGATGGAATCTGCTCCTCTCTTATGTATGGTTTTATGCTCGCTGTAAGCCTTCTGATTAAAACCAACAACAACGTCTTCAAGATATGATTTATAAAAGAAAGTATCTTGTTATTGCTACAGATCAATGGATCATCCTTTTTTGGCAGCGTGACAATGATAGACTTTGTCAAAATATACTCACTATGTCAAAACCGCTGTAGCAACGGATACAGACTATTGGCAGAGTCTCATCTCCAGGATTAAATACCTTAGTTTCAATCCCAGCTGTTCGTGGAATTTTACGCGCTTTCATTTTTTTGATAGCTCATATCAATTCGAACATTTCCTTTGCATGTTGTCTTCTCCTTCTCAGTATTGGTGTCTCTAAAAAGGTCTCTACAGTACTCGGTACACGTATTTTAAATTACTTCTTCCATAGTTTGCAAAGCAGTCCCTTTTGCATCTTAAAACATCCTGTTCCTTGGTTTTGGTATTTTTGTTACTTCTTTTATTAATATGTATGCTTTGGAAGCCTTCTTTCCTCGGGTACTGCTTTCTTTGTCTCTCTATTTTCCCTTTATGCATTCTATCTTATTCTGTTGTGCTGCTCTTAATTCATTGCATAAATTCAATCTAATCCAGCAGTAATAATGTGTGATGTACGATTTGTTAGACTCCTGAAATGCCGAAATCCAGTCATTTAGTGTTGTGTTGGCTCCATTATAGATTTGTTTGACTAGATGTTCCAACTCCTTGTCTTGTTCACCTTCAGCTCTCAACAATTTCTACAGTCTTGTTTTAGTTTTTATGCCTTCATCTTTAATTTTTCCTGATGATGTTTTCCTCCTTTTGACACTTCAAACAAGTTCAATATTTAGTTGGAACCAGGCTATGTTTAAAACCAACATTCCATCCCTGATACGTTCCATACTACTATTATCCATCTTTTATCAATCAATGTAAGTTGGATCAGGTTTTTATGTAATTAACCTGTTGACGCCCTATTCAATTTTCTGAATATTTCTGGGAGAACCTGGTGTTCTTGTGGTTCCTGCTATGGGTTCCTTCAGGTTTTAGCTCTTTTTTCCAATAGGAAAGTGAAAAGAAATTAACTAGATCAGAAGTAATTTGAAAGAAACACATTGCAACTCAAAGTTAACCCAACCGGATACATTTTTATTTAACACTAGCAGAAGTACCCGGCGTTACTCGGGTAAAAAAGTTGAATTTAGTAGACTAAGAAGTCCCTCTCAAGAAAATTGTAAGGTATTGCTCAATTAGAAATGCGATGGTA
Source organism: Morbakka virulenta (assembly GCA_003991215.1). Taxonomy (NCBI): domain Eukaryota; kingdom Metazoa; phylum Cnidaria; class Cubozoa; order Carybdeida; family Carukiidae; genus Morbakka; species Morbakka virulenta. The sequence continues at coordinate 3,279,683 of RDPX01000011.1, read as the reverse complement.
GACCATTTCAGTTCAAAGAACTGCAACTACCTTGACAATTGGGGTTTGGTATAGAAATAATAGGTAATTTAAACATTGGTATTCTTACAAAAGAAAATGTTAGAGCTTCAAATAAAAAAGGCTATGGCAATACATTGGCAAAAGAAAGAAGATTAAAAAACAAAACAAAACGAAAGTTCTCTCAGGCGGGGAATCGAACCCCGGTCTCTCGCATGACCGATGGGGATACTCACCACTATACTACCGAGGACTTGTACGGTCAAGGAGATTACTTTATCGTAAATTATAGGTTTTCGAGGATGCTGAACATTTGTTATTTTATTCAATGTTTTGATTGTAGGCCTCCTTTACCTTGAAAATGGGATTGGCCGCTCCCTACCTGAAACTGCCCCCCGAGGTCAGCCTTTTATATCTCAAATCCTCTTCAAATTTCAGCTTCCTAGGTTCAGTAGTTTTCTCATAAATTTACTTCAAACTGACAGAAAGACAAACATACTCACTTATATATAGAGAGAGATGGAAACTGAACAAAACAACAAAGAGAATCGTATTCAACTGGGTTTTCCTTTTAGCCAAAAGAGAATCTTGATGAAATCCAATGCCCTAAAAGAACCATAAAGCAAATATATGTCATTAAGTTACAGGTAGCATCTTCCAAAGACCCAGCTGAACAAATTTAATGAGAAGGTCTTGGCAAGTAATACTTAGCATTAAGAAGTTCTTAAGTACTGAAATAAACAGTACAAAAACCACGTTAAAAACCATTGAAAATTTAAGACGCTGTGGTCAAGCTGCTGGTTATAAGATTGTTAAACAAGAAGTTCGTAGTTCGAGCTTAAGACTGGCTCCTAAAAGAATTGCATTTCATTTCTTTTACTACCCATTCCTGTGCAACGTTTCATTGTTTAAATCTTTCATCATCATCTGTCACGCTATTCGTCGTTGGTCGACATGGCGCCCTCTATCACAAGCGTAATGTCTCTCCAGCGTTTTCTATCTCTTGCTGCTTCTTCTATTTCCTCTGTTCCTGTTTTCAAGTTTGCTTCTTTTAAGTTGTTGTTCATCATAGCTATCCATGTTATCTTAGGTTTGCCACGTTGGTTTTTTCTGTGGCTTGAGACTTTCTTTCAATGCTATTTTTGCTGGACTTTTTTCTGGCAGTCTTAATAGATGTCCCAACCATTGAATGTTTCTCACTTTTATTCTTTCGGACCATCTTTTTTGCTCTGTCCTGTCGTACAGTTCTTTGTTGCTGATTTTGTATGGTCATTTGACCTTTACAATTAATCTCAGTAATTTTCTTTGAAGCACATCTATTTCTTTTTCCATTTCTTTTGTCGTTGTCCATAATTTGCTAGTGTACGTGAATATTCTTCTTATATATGTTTCAAATAGTCTAGTCCATATAAATGTTCTTCCTCTTCTTGTTTAATCTCTAGTGCTTTCGCTAGGTATAAGGTGAAAAATATTGGACTTAAACAATCACCATGTGAGACTCCTATATTTGTTATAAATGCTTCTCCTGTTGTCTTTCCATTTCTGACCCTTTTACAGTTTTACATCTTTGAGCAGTTTTCTTATCATATGTAATTCGTCTTCTTCTAATATATCCTTTAGATCTTCATATAGTGTTGTGTTCTTAAAATGTGTTTTTAAAATCTTTATCTACTAATAAATGTTTAACGGATTAGGGTACTTTTAAAAGCTGGTGTTGATACAGCTGACACTTTGATTCTATACTGTGTGAGTTTCTTTTTCATGTCAAATTCACTAAAAGTCCAAGCCAAAAAGTTAAAAAACAATGGCAGTTCATTAACAAAACCAACTGTCGGTATTTGATCGGTCAGTAGGTATGTCCAGGATTAGTCTACTTTTGGTACCGACAAGCAAAAGGTTGAACTGGTAGTGAAACGCCACTATGTATGACCATTTAGCTGGGCAAGGTTATCTTATAATATGAACAAAAATCACTGTTATGCTTCTAATGGTAAGGAGATAATAACTAGTTTACTGTAGATGTTTCGATGGTTAATTTTGAAAGTATTTTAAGCAAGCAACAGAATCTGCTGCTGCAGGAATATGAATGATTTTGCAGAGGAAAACTTCGTCACAAAATAAAAGAAGGAAACAAACTTCAGAGTACACAAAAATGAATTTTGCACACTTTTCAGTTTGATGTAGTAATATAGAGAGGAAAAATTGGCTGCAAACAACAGTTTAGCAACATATGAATGCGGTGAATGATATTATATGAATGATTGTGCAGAGGAAAAAATCGTAACAAAATAAAAGAATGAAACAAACTTCACAGTAAACAAATGCGATTTTTCCAACACTTTTCAGTTTGGTGTAGTAATATAGACAGGAAAAATTGGCTGTAAACAATACTTTAGCAACATATGAATTCTTCAAACAAGAATGCTGCTAATTGTATATTGGTGTATGCAGGCACAGGCAGATGTAGAAAGATTGTATTGAGAAAGAGAAAAGAAGGAGGCCTAGAATTAATTAGTATGGAGGATTGTATCATTATAGAGAAAATTTTGAATTCTTGGAAATTGCAAGACGAAAAAGCGGAACCAGGCTTTCCTCGGCCGTTCTTCAGCTACTAGCTGACCTGAGTTAGAGGAATTGTCAGAAGTGTGGAGGGAGAGGAATTGGTAGAAGTGTGTTAGATCTATGGAGGGAACATGGAATATTCAGTATCAGTGAAAACAAACTGTTGAACCATATTCGCACAATAAGGCAAAGTGGTTCACGGTAGTGGAGATTAGAAGATCGATTGATGCTTCTGAGGTCGATGGAAGTGAGTATCTAGAATAAGGAGAAGAGTACGATGGCCAGATCAACCCATCTACTGATGAACATGCCACTCCCNTCGTACAGTTCTTTGTTGCTGATTTTGTATGGTCATTTGACCTTTACAATTAATCTCAGTAATTTTCTTTGAAGCACATCTATTTCTTTTTCCATTTCTTTTGTCGTTGTCCATAATTTGCTAGTGTACGTGAATATTCTTCTTATATATGTTTCAAATAGTCTAGTCCATATAAATGTTCTTCCTCTTCTTGTTTAATCTCTAGTGCTTTCGCTAGGTATAAGGTGAAAAATATTGGACTTAAACAATCACCATGTGAGACTCCTATATTTGTTATAAATGCTTCTCCTGTTGTCTTTCCATTTCTGACCCTTTTACAGTTTTACATCTTTGAGCAGTTTTCTTATCATATGTAATTCGTCTTCTTCTAATATATCCTTTAGATCTTCATATAGTGTTGTGTTCTTAAAATGTGTTTTTAAAATCTTTATCTACTAATAAATGTTTAACGGATTAGGGTACTTTTAAAAGCTGGTGTTGATACAGCTGACACTTTGATTCTATACTGTGTGAGTTTCTTTTTCATGTCAAATTCACTAAAAGTCCAAGCCAAAAAGTTAAAAAACAATGGCAGTTCATTAACAAAACCAACTGTCGGTATTTGATCGGTCAGTAGATATGTCCAGGATTAGTCTACTTTTGGTACCGACAAGCAAAAGGTTGAACTGGTAGTGAAACGCCACTATGTATGACCATTTAGCTGGGCAAGGTTATCTTATAATATGAACAAAAATCACTGTTATGCTTCTAATGGTAAGGAGATAATAACTAGTTTACTGTAGATGTTTCGATGGTTAATTTTGAAAGTATTTTAAGCAAGCAACAGAATCTGCTGCTGCAGGAATATGAATGATTTTGCAGAGGAAAACTTCGTCACAAAATAAAAGAAGGAAACAAACTTCAGAGTACACAAAAATGAATTTTGCACACTTTTCAGTTTGATGTAGTAATATAGAGAGGAAAAATTGGCTGCAAACAACAGTTTAGCAACATATGAATGCGGTGAATGATATTATATGAATGATTGTGCAGAGGAAAAAATCGTAACAAAATAAAAGAATGAAACAAACTTCACAGTAAACAAATGCGATTTTTCCAACACTTTTCAGTTTGGTGTAGTAATATAGACAGGAAAAATTGGCTGTAAACAATACTTTAGCAACATATGAATTCTTCAAACAAGAATGCTGCTAATTGTATATTGGTGTATGCAGGCACAGGCAGATGTAGAAAGATTGTATTGAGAAAGAGAAAAGAAGGAGGCCTAGAATTAATTAGTATGGAGGATTGTATCATTATAGAGAAAATTTTGAATTCTTGGAAATTGCAAGACGAAAAAGCGGAACCAGGCTTTCCTCGGCCGTTCTTCAGCTACTAGCTGACCTGAGTTAGAGGAATTGTCAGAAGTGTGGAGGGAGAGGAATTGGTAGAAGTGTGTTAGATCTATGGAGGGAACATGGAATATTCAGTATCAGTGAAAACAAACTGTTGAACCATATTCGCACAATAAGGCAAAGTGGTTCACGGTAGTGGAGATTAGAAGATCGATTGATGCTTCTGAGGTCGATGGAAGTGAGTATCTAGAATAAGGAGAAGAGTACGATGGCCAGATCAACCCATCTACTGATGAACATGACACTCCTAGAGTAGGCAATGAAAACCAGATCACTGGAGAACCTCTACAGTTGAGTGATGAGGAGAATGACATATTGACCAGGTTAACAGAGGCTGTGACCTTAAACCCTGCGCTTGACCTGCCGAGTCTACGCTATGTAGATAAAGGAAAAGTTAAAGCTGAGGCTAAAAAAGCAGAGGGTGTGCTCAAGCATGTCCGCAATGAAAACATCACAAAGGTAAAGGATCTGATACGTGCTGAGCTGCAGTAGTCAGTGAGCGGGAAGGACCAAAACCAAAGGAAAGGTAAAATGCGCATGAGCCGATGTCGTAAAAGGAAGATTGAAGGAGACATCAGGATCCTTAGAAAACACCTTAGTAGGATTGAGAGCTGGTATAGAGGCAATGCAAAGGAATCGGTGAAGCGAGATTTAGAAAGGAAGTATAAGATAAAGGACAAGGGATTTAGTATAGTAAATGAAGAGACTGAACAGAGGATATCCAGCAAGGCAGTGAAAGTTAAGGGGTACACTGAACGTATTGCCTAAAGTATGAACAAAATAGCCTGTTTAACGCCAACCAGAGGCAGGTTTTCAGGAACCTAGATGTTAAACAGCAGTTGCATGACATCCATAGTCAGGAATACTATGAGGTGGCTGAAGAAGGTGTTAAGCCAGTTGACAGGATAACCGAAATGGAAGGCACTAGGACCAGATGGTATTCAGGGTTTTTGTTTGAAAAAGTTCAGGTCTTTGCTGAGCCGAATCGCCTAAGATGACTGCCTCTCAAAAGACAACGTATCGTTATGGACGATAGATGGCAAAACAACTTATCTATCAATGACTTGGATCGATTTATAAAAAAGCCTGCGACATGGTGTCATACCCGTGGATTATCGAGATTTTAATTTTTTTAATCTCTGATTCAGTAGTTGATCTGTTCTCAGCTGGCATGACAAACCGGAAGACCAATATGTACTTCAATAATCAGCTCTTCGGAAGTGTCAGCATTAAGATATCTTCCAGGGAGATTACTTTTCTCTCCTTCTTTCTCCCATTGTACTGATACCATTGTCTATGGTCTAAGGACCATGGGATATAAGCTGCTGAAGGACGAGCCAAAGATCAAACATCTTTTCATGGATGATCTAAAGCTCTTTGGAAAGTCTGAGAAAGAGATAGATTTCCTAGTGCGAATTGCCAGATTTGCCAGTAATGATGTAGGCATGGAGTTTGGGGTATCCAAGTGTGCAGTAATAACAGTAATAACTACAAAAAAAGGATTCGAGTGGCAATTGATGGCATTGCATTGCCTAGTGGCCAGTGCGTGGGTATAAATATCTGGGCGTTTTGGAAGCTAAGGATATTCTAGAAACAGAGATAAAAATCCCGGTAAAGAATACTACCTATTTTGGACGCTTGCAAAAACTGTTGAAGACCAAACTGATCTCAGAAAACCTCATTTCAGCCATTAACGTATATGCTGTTGCTGTTGTTAGGTACAGTGCAGCTTTACTTGACTAGGGGAAAGACGAGCCTTAGGAGATGAACCGACAGACATGCAAGCTGATACACAAATATAAGGCGCATCATCCCAAGTTAAACCTTGACCACCTTTACATGAAGAGAAAGCATGGTGTGAGAGGCCTCATAAGTGTGAGCGATTGTATGGCAGCAAAGAAACGAAGTATGGACTACTACCGGGTGAACAGCGAAGAAAACCTTCTGCAACATGTGAGTTCGACTATTAAAGTAGGAGAAGGTGGCATTCAAGGAAAGCTGGAATACAAATCAAGTATAGAGGAAGAACGGATAAGACACTGGAAAGCAATGGATATTCATGGCAAGTTTAAAAGAGACACAGAACAGATAAAAACTGACGAATCTTGGTTATGATTATCATGGAGCGAGTTGAAGAGAGAAACGGAGAGCTTGTTGATTTCCGCGCCAGAAGAGGCATTGACCACAAACTCTGTGAAGAAGAAATACTATAGGAAAGTCAAGGGTAACTTATGCCGAGTGTGTGCCCCAAACCTAGAGGGAATATCTAGACCCAGCAAAGGTAATACAAATGGTCAAAGACGGGGAAAATGTGTTAATAAGAATAACTATACATAATTAAAAATGATGTGAACCAATTTTGTCAGAAATATGATTGTATTTAACAAGACTTCTCCTGATAGACAATAGTATGATTTTACCAGAATGTCTATAATCTTTTGCATTTCAGTTAGTCCATGGGGACAGTCATATAAAATTAAGTGCCATGAAAAGAAAAATGAGCTATCATTTTTTTGAAAAGAATATGCGAAAGCGAGTTCTCAACTTTCTTGTGAGATGTATGCCCTGTCATTATTTCAAAGATAAGGAGACTGCAGAACCTACTCAACCTTACGAAGTACCTAAAGATATGGAACAATGCCATCATCAAAACACATTGTAGTTGTCCATGACTTGGCTTCGAGATTTCCAGTCGCTAAATTCGTAAAATTGACATCAGCAAGAGATGTTCTTTGAGTTCTACTTGGAATCTATGATGGTTATAGGTATGCAAGAGGAAAAATTCTGGCAATGGTTTGCCTTTAATTTAGAGCAGACGAGAAAGTATAAATGCCAGAAAATAAACAGGATATTCCTTCCCCAACAGCCAATCCTGTCAAAACATTTGTGAAGCCTCTTGGCAAAACAATGGAATAACAAACTATGGGAAGGATGATGAAGGAAAGTTATTGTAGTAACTACTCAGTAATTATTGAGATATATTATATTCCAGTGCAGGGTTTTCAAGGGCTGCTATGATGTTTTGAGTTGGGAAAGTGTTTTTCTAAGAAGAAGTCTCTTAAAAATTAAATGTAAAAAAGATTCACTAAAAGAGATCCAATTGAAGGAGAAACACGAGACATCTGACAAAAGCAGATATTGAAAGTATTGCCAGTTGGAGGTGGAAGACTCCATCACAATAAATCGTAACCAAGTGTAAAAATTCCAACCAACCTTCATATTAGAAGAGTTTGTAGTTACTAATGCAGGGTCATAATGCTGGAAAGAAAACTTTAAAAATCAGAATATAGAAGACACCCTGGTTGCATAAAGAATACGCAGGTTAAAGGCAAACTTTTAATTGATGCAAATAAAATTAAAGAAAAGCTTCTTGGGATGTCGGATGTAAATGATGATTTAACAATGAGCCCTTTTCATGACAATGGCAGTAAACAAAATGAATTTGATAAAACTGAAACTTGCATAATACCTGAGTGTAAGAAATTAGAAAATGATGGACATATGATTGAACTGAGATGATCAGAAAAAAATCGAAAACCGAATAAAAAATACATTAATGCTGAAGTCATCAATTATTAGTTTGAATTGCTAGTGTTAGATCCTAGGGCTGTTAAAGTTAAAGGGAATGGGATACCATGGACATATTTTCTCAATCCTTACTTGTCTTTCTTATGTATTTTTGATACTGGAGTTCTGAATAGAAGAAACAGGATAAAGTATTTTAGGCCTGCAGGAGAAGGAGACTTGCAACTAAATATTAAGTTATTAAGCAGAAGAGTAAGCTTCATATATATATATATATTTCATTTTACAGTAGCATTTATACAATTCAAAAAAGTAATCGGTCTCAAACACTGAGACAAGATTACTCCTACATAAAAAGCATCATATTAGAAGAAAACTGATTACCGATTCAAAATACATTGGGCTCAAAGACTTCCCATGNGCTGTTAAAGTTAAAGGGAATGGGATACCATGGACATATTTTCTCAATCCTTACTTGTCTTTCTTATGTATTTTTGATACTGGAGTTCTGAATAGAAGAAACAGGATAAAGTATTTTAGGCCTGCAGGAGAAGGAGACTTGCAACTAAATATTAAGTTATTAAGCAGAAGAGTAAGCTTCATATATATATATATATTTCATTTTACAGTAGCATTTATACAATTCAAAAAAGTAATCGGTCTCAAACACTGAGACAAGATTACTCCTACATAAAAAGCATCATATTAGAAGAAAACTGATTACCGATTCAAAATACATTGGGCTCAAAGACTTCCCATGCTTTGAGAGTTACAAGTTACAAATTCACGATTTACGAATTACGAGTAAATACTAACTGGCCTACAACATGATGCATTTCAAGTTACATCTGACATTAAGTTACAAAAATTATATTGTTTAGAACTTAAGGAAGGTTTTGCAAATCTTAACAGTTCCACTCGTAACTATATTTTGCATTTTTTTTCAATGTTTTGTTGTTTCTTTCTTCTCGAAACCAAGTTCTTCCATTACTTCTTGCAGACATTTTGGGTCATATTCAAGTGCCCCGATGATGATTGGTAGCGTTTTAAAGCGATAGTCGGTATACATTATCTGCATGTTTCTCAGTAGTCGTGCGTAATTGTTTCCGATGTTGATGTCAGTTGGGCAGCTGAATTCGACAATAGAGCAAACTTTCGTAGATTTGTCCCATATGGTCATGTCAGGTTTGTTGTGTGGTGTTTTCGTAACGGTTTTGACTTTTAGGTTCAACCAGTACTCGACATTGTCTATTTTTAACACATACTCGGGATCTCGTTTCTCAAAGTAATTGTGTTCAGGGCGGTTCATTCTTATGACTGCCTTCAGCACGTACTTTGAAAGAGCATCATGTCGGAGGGGTAGATAGTATCTTGCTGACATTTTTGGGCAACCATTGGTTATATGGGTTGTGTCCTCAATGCTGATATGGCACAATCTACATTTGTTGTCATTGATTTGTTGGCGTTTATGCTGGAGGTATCTTTTTGGGAGCTTCTGGTCAATGATACTGTCTAGGTAGCTGTTAAAGTGTGATGTTGTACTGCGGTTTTTCGTTCGTTGTAGGCTCGTTTTGTGGTCTATCTTGTTGTTATCTTTAAGTTTTCGTTGAAAATAGCCATGTACTTTTTTGTTGGTATATCTCTCAATTCGTTGTTCAGTTTTTTGGAGAGTGAATTTTCGGCTAAGATTTTTGGGTTTTTCATTTTGTTCTTGGATAATATTGGTTTGTTGCAGCAGCTCATCAGCGATTCTTTTAATCGAGTCAATTTCGCATTCGTTAATATATTTAAGGATTTCGTTACGTGCAAAGTTTAATTTCAGATGTTGATGTACCGCTATTATTCTGCTTTCGAACAACGTTCTAACGTTTCTAAGACCTCTCCCCCCTTTGTTTCTGTTAATATATAGCCTGTCAACATCTGAGTTCGGGTGGAAGTTTCCAGTCATCGATAGCATTTTTCTGGTTTTTACGTCCAACTGTTCAATTTCTGCTATTGTCCAGTCTATTATTCCAATAGTTGGTGTGATAACTGGTACTGCAAAAGTGTTATGTGCAGTCACTTTGTTGTAGTCAGAAAGTTCAGAATTCCAGATTTTCTTCACTCTTCCTAGATATTCTTTGGATATTCGTTGTTTATTCAACGGACCAACGTACGAAATGTTTTCATCAATTCCAAGGTATTTGTACTGATCATCGGTTGCAAGTGGTGCTATCTTCAAGCCGTTGACTTCTAGGTGCTGGTTGGATTCGACCATCTTTCCTTTGTTTATTTGAAGGTAAGCGCATTTATCAGTTCCGAAATTCATAGAAATGTCTCTGGAGAATGAAGTAACGATGTTCAGTTGATGTTTCAAATTATTGAGGTTTCCAGAGAAAAGCTTGAGATCATCAACAAAAAAGTTGTGTGTATGCTGGTGATTTTTTGTTTTTCCATATGCATATCCCTTGGTTTTTTGAAGCATGTGTGATAACGGATTAAGTGATAGTACGAAGAGAATTGTTGATAGGCTATCTCCTTGGTATATGCCTTTTTTTATCTTGATACGGTCTGTGGTGATGGTTTCGTTTGTGCCTTGAAGGTGCAATCGGGTGTACCATGACTCAGTCAAATTCTTTATGGCATTTCTTAGATGTTCCGGTACTTTTGCAAGTTCGAGGGCATGGAGAAGCCATTTATGAGGGATGGAATCAAAGGCTTTTTTGTAGTCGAGCCATACTGTGTAGAGATTTCTCCTTGTTCTTTTGACCTCTTTCAAGATGTTTTTGTTCAAAAGTAATTGTTCGGTGGTTCCCCAGACACCCTTTTTGCCAGCAGCCTGTTCTTTGGTTATCACTCTGTTTTTCTCAACGTGATCGGATAAAAACAAATTAATACAGCTGGTGTACAGTTTGTATTGTATGTTTAAACATGCAATAGGGCGATAGTTCTTTGCGATGTGTGTTTCGCGGGATTTAGGAATTAAAACGGTATGGGCGGTGCTAAACCATTCCGGAAGTTTCTGGTCATCATGAATCATTAGGTCGAATATTGTAGCCAAAGTGTTTCGGTAGGCGGTAATGTTTTTGTACCAGTAAGGAGCGATCTTGTCATGTCCGGGGGCTTTGTTTAGATTCAGTTTTTGAACAACTTTGTCGATTACCGGTCTAGTAATGTTGTATTCTTTAATTGTTGTTTGTTTGCAGTATGTCTCTTTGAGGGTGTTTACCCACGCTGCGTTCTCATCGAAATCTCCTTTGTTTTGCCAAATATCTTTCCAGAACTTTTCGATTTCATTTTTGGATGGAATGCTTCTGGGCTCGATTTTTTCCATTTTCATACTTCTGAAGAGTTTTTTGGGATCGGTGTAAAATTGTTTATTAATTCTTTTACGCTCCAGTAGTTTGTTTTGGTATCGCAATTTTTGTGATTTACTTTTAAGTTCCTGATGGAGAATAGTTAATTTTGTTTGGAGTTTATTCATTGATGTAATTCCAAATTTCTTCTGTAGCTTTGATTTCAGGATTAATTGATGTTTTGTAAATTTATTCTCAAGTTTACATTTAATGACAACGTTGGTGTGGGCAATAAGTTTTCTGATTTTTTCGATGCTGTTTTTTAAGTTAATAATCCAGCTGGGTTCACTTTTCTTTGATCGAGAATTGCTATTGTTTTCTTTCACGTCGTTGTTAATCTGCTTGCAAGATATCGCCATGCAATACAGCGAGCAATTAATGTCCCAGATGGTTACTTCATTCATCGATTCAATATGCTCTTTTATTATTGTATCAACGGCGTCGAGAATTTCTTTACAAATTTGCTTTCTTGGTTTTGTTTCAAACATTCGTTCATCCAAACTTTTATTATAATAATTCTCGAAGTTTTGGTTGTAAATTCTTTTTAATTGTTCTTTCAAGTGTCCATTGAATTCTGGCAGGTTATTTTCAGTTTTGAAACTATTGAAAAAAAAGCCGTTGGTTGGCATCATTAAGGGCATACGGCCAAGAAATTCCTCACTGCCAAAACAGAAGTCCCTTTGAAGAGCACATAATCACAAAATCAAACCAAAATCAAACAAAAACATTGCTATTGGTTTGTTGTATGGGTAAGACCATGTTACTGATTTGGTCCTGATTTATGACAAGAAAACCCGTGTATGATGATTTTACTGCTGCTGTGCGAATCATTCTCCAACATACTTAGATCTTCAACATTTTTCAGGATACAAATAAAATTTAAGTGACATGCTGTAAAATGCCTTTTTGTCGTTTAGCAAAGCAAAAAATTAAGAGTTGTTAGGCCATCCAACAACAAAATTTGGTTGTTTACTTGAAACTTCTGTTTCTTCTCAGAGTTACACCTGTATTGGAGGAGTAGACTTAATAAAGGTGAAGTAGTAACTACTAGTTTTGTTACATGAGAGCAAAAACCAGGAAAATTAAAATTTTAATTCGATCAAGCTTATCAAAGTCTAGGTTTAAGACATTTCTCTCGTGATTGACTAGCTTCTTGCGATCATTAATCGATTGTCATTAGTAATCCTATGCCCTGGTTTACGTATTCAATTTGTACCAGGGTTACTTGTCACGTGACGGATAAATCTATTCAAGGAATTACCATACTTGTATTACCTTATACTTTTATTACATATTTTTTTAATTAGTTGAATTTTTATTAACCTTAAAAATCTTTTCTGCTGGTTAAATTCTCAGAGTTATCTTCAGCTCCATGTTCCCTGATGGTGATAATATTAGAGGAATATGACATTTGTACAATTCATTTTTCTTTATTTCATTTCCTTATTTCATTTCCTTATTTCATTTCTTTATTTCATTTCTTTATTTCATTTCTTTATTTCATTCTTTTCTTTCTTTCTTTCTTTCTTTATTATATTTAAGGCACAGTTGACAGCAGTTAATAATAGATCTGAACACCCTTTTAAAATATTCAGAAATAACAATAGTTTCTTTTGGAATGCTACATTACCGCGCCTATATTCTTTTCAACAAAGGAAACTGTTATTGCATATAAGGTAAACCTTTCTCCAGTTGAGCTTGTTTTGATTAAAGTCTAGGTTTCTAATATTCAGTCCAAGCCATAGAAGGGGTAAAAAAATGACGATCATTACGGTTACTATGGAAATGCATAAAGGATACACCCATCTTAAATCAAAGGCCATGCATATCAAGCTTTTCAAATGAAAATGGAAAAGGACCTTCTGTAGGTTGGGAGTTATCAAAAGAACATAAATACCGTTGTAAGTAGTAAATTATTAATTATTAAATTTAAGCTTTGAAACTACAAATTTTGATGAAGAGAACATTTAAAAACTGGAACTGTTTGTTGTTTGATCTTCTTATTAAATACGAGTACAAGAAGACATATAATGTGTTGTCAAAGAAATAAAACGTATCTTTTTGGCTTATTTCAAGTGTAACTGTACTTAGCTTACCTTACCCAGGTGTCATATCGCGTTGGATGCAGGCTACCACGGTTTACCACACGTCTCTATCATTCATCATTTTGATCATTTGAGCAGCAGGTCATCGCCCATCTGTTATCTTCACCAGTTCATCCATGTATTTTACTCTTGGTCTTCCTCTTCCTTGCCGTCCTTCAATCTTCCTACTGAGGTAAAGCTCTTCATGCCTGACAACATTTTCTACAAAACCCAGCTTCCCAACTCTCACGACTGACAGTAAGGCCGACACCTCCTCATTTGTTGGCTGTCCAGGGAACTTTCAACATTCTTCTTCAACACCACATCTCCATAGCTTCAAATCAGCTTTCATGATCCTTGCAAAGAGTCCACGTTTCGCACATATAGAGTAGTACGGACCACACTTTACAAACCTCTGCCTTGTTGATACTGCAAGCTTACTGTTTGTTACCATTCCTCTTACTCTTGTGAATGAGTTCTTTGCTAAAATGATTCTCTTTTCTATATTACCCTCACATATCACACTTGTGACTAGAATTCCCAGATAGATGGAATTTTCTGTTTGCTTCACAGCCTTTTTGTTAGCTAAGATAGTAAATATGAGTTGGTTTATTCTTCGAGGCTACCATTTTTTTCTCATTGATTTTTATCCCTCTCTCAATACATTCTTCTCCTGGCGCACTAACCAGGTATTGCAGATTTTTCTCGGAATTCGCCATCAAAACCGTATCGACAGTGTATCTAATATTATTAATATTGACTCCGCCAACTTTAATGCGCACCAACTGATATCTCCCATAATGATTTCTCTATAATACTTAAAAATATCCGGTGACAGAACACACCCTTGTCGTACTCCACGTACTCCACTGTACTATGGTAAATAATAACTGATGATTAATTTGTTTGGTAACATTATGATATCAAAACTAACTCTGCTTTATGTTTTCTTTTTGTAAATGCAGTTAAAGAGGTTCATTTAGCCAATGAAACTTACAAGGAACTTGCTTGTGTGAAGGACCTTCAGGTTATGGAAAAACTTCTCGAAATTCTTTTTATTAACAAACTAAAACTCATACTACCTCTAAGACGTACAGGTTAGTAATCCCGAGATGTGACAATATTGGTGACATGCTTGTAGACGATTTAAGTGCTAATGAATCAGAATAACAAAAATATTTTATAAACGTTATGGAATGCGTCCCACATCTTGCTCATCAGGGTATTCCTTTTTTAGAAATAATGATGGGAACGGTAATTTCCATCAGCTGCTGCTGTTAAATGGAAAATATGACTCAACTATACTACATATTAAAGGCAAGTCAGTTTAATGTAAGTGTACGCATGTCGATTATCAATTGGAGCTGTTGATGTTGATGTCCAACCCAATTTCAAAAACATTACTAGCACCAATCTGCAGAAATGTATTTACAGTCTCATGAGTGATGAGTGGACCGATATAATAAACCTTAAGCGCTTGTTTATTTGCGCTAGAATGGTAGACTATAATCCTGAAGTAACGGAAAATTCTAAAGGCTTTTATGAACTTTGGAACATCAAATGTGAAACAATAGTAACTGCTATGAAAGAGGCACTGATTAGAATGAAGCTACCTCTTTCGACAGGGCTAGCAATATAGTAGAAAAAAAATAATCAGGCGTTGCTTTGAAAATACTTCAGGTGGAAACAGAATCTCTGCCAACACATTGACAAGCGTATTTTTCTAGTCATGTCATTAAAAGTATTTGCCAGAACGTGAAGATTTTCAACGATGCCACAGGAGCAGTAGGAGTAATTTGCGTGCTCATCAAGTACTCTCTAAGGAGAGAAAACTTGCTCAGAGAGCTAAAGGCAAATGTGGAGGTTGAAATGAATAAAGAAACACTGAAAGATAGAACTATGGTGCCTTCCTTAGTGAAATTATGTTTTACGAGATGGACAGCTTTGAATTAGTGTTTTAAAAAGATTGAGGTGAATTTACTACCTTGATGAAACTTTGGAGGGTATGTCTGGGAGGAGAAGGATTGAATACCGAGGTGAAAGCATGTGTTATAGATTCCAAAGATCAAATCGAGAGTTCAGTACCAGAACCCAGTATCTAGGATTTTTGCTTCTTCTTACTTTTTGGTGTCAGATGATAGATACTGCCACTTTCTTTCATATAGCAACTGCATTTAGTCTATTAACCAATATTTATTGATTTATGGATTGGAACCGAAATCAAGTACTGCATTTTGTGTGTAAGTTACTCCAGGCAAAACGCTTAAAACGTTCTCCTGTAAAATTAGCCAAAAACAAGATACTTGGTTCTGGCACTGAACCCTCAAAATTGACCAATTTTGAATTTCTTTCGTTTTGTGTCTTGGTTATCGACTATTTTTAGATGACTTATCAAATACACTGTAGCCCGAAAAGATATCCGCTGTTAGCAGTCAAAACCTTGCAAGACTAATTTTTAAATCGCTACAACAGATGAGAACGCAAAATGGTTTCGATTTATTCTTCGAGCCTGTCACAAAGAAAGGTAAAACTCTCCTACCAGATGAACGACCGTTAAAAAAGGGAGGAAGTGTCCAAAATATTAAATTTTGGAGTATTTAGATGGACACTAAACATCAAGCACATCACATTAGCTTGCAACCATTGAAGTTTTATCCCGTCATATTTACTTCTAGGCTTTAAATGTTATTACAGCGACCATAAAGTAGCGATTCAACTAGCCAAGCTTTAACGTTTAAGAGAATTTTGAACAAATGTTAGTTCGTGGGGCTCAAAATAAGTGCTTTGATGCCGGTTTCAAACAAATAAAATATCCATATGCTGACAATATCAATCTCTCTGCTGTGACATCGGAGTTTCAGTGTTTCAACAAATGTTTGACACATGCAGAATTCTGGATAACGTCATTTAAGTGTTAAAAACCCCAGAGAAGAAAAATTACTAATACAGGACTACCATTGAAGCATGAAAACTTATGTTAGCTAATCCGGCTGCATGTGCAACATCAAAATGTGACTTCTCTAACGGTCGTAATATTTAATGATGGAGGCGATCAACGACTAAAGCAAAACGGTTTAATACGCTCATAATTCTGTACGTGTACAAAGAGGTGACCGGTAAGATTGATCTTATCGGCATTAGAAACAAATTTGTAGATAAATATGAAGAAAGGAGAAATTTATTTCACTTGGTCATATGAGTAAATAAAGCGTAATGCTGACTGTAACTTTTTCATCTTTGCTTCTAGAAAAGCACTTTTTTATCATTTTAGTTTTTATATCTTTAGGTTTATTCAATTCACTTGAAATACTTGTCAATATATACATTATATTCAAAAACTGTTTGTTGAAATTGCTAATCCTATACTCCCACTTGTTATATACTATCGAAAAAGGATTTCATGACTTTTTTACCCAATGTAGAGGTTTTCAAATCTGAATCTAAAAAGTTTTCTCACTTCTTGGGCATAACCATATTGGGGCTTGTTGGTGACACTATATCAATATTTTAGCAGCCACTACTAATTATTTTCCTGTCTTGGATATAGAATGTATATACATTTAAAGAAAGGATGCAGATAAAGGAAATCTTGGTGTTTAGCACAAATATCACGTTATTCAAATCTTTCTCAATATCCTGGCAGCCATTTTTATGTTTTCCGAAATTACACATGTAGTTTTGGCAAATTTGCATCCTCTCACTTGCAAGGATTTCTTCCTATTGGTAGGCTGTTTTGTCTTTAACGAGATCTTTAAATAAAGATAAGTCTTCAATTCCCTTCACTAACAGAAGTACAATATTTGTGCCACATCTAAAATAGGATTAGGGTAAAATTACTTTTTCGACTCTTTAAGCTATTAATGAAACCGGTCAAGAAAGAAGTTCTCGAAAGTTGTTATGTATTAAATAGATAATAAAGCAAAAGAGGTGTTTAATGTAGAGAATAGGAGACTAGTATTTACTTTTTGTTGATCTAATTGTCAGTGCAAAAGGCGAATTTAGAGACCCCAATTATAGAGTTAAAGAATCAATAATGAAGGTGACTGATAAAGAATGGAAGCAAATAGATAGGACAGCAGGACCATGATTACTTGTATAGAATCATCATTTTCTCTCCATTTGAAACAAATCAAAAGGAATTTGCATCGAAGGGCGTTGAATTTTTAAACACACTATCAACAGTAGACAATTAATAAAGGTAATTTAATTAGAAATAATGCAACAACAAGTGGTTGATGAGAATTGACTCTACCTTGTAATTGCCCCTCAAGAAAATCATGTCCTGTGGTCTTCGCAGAAGTGCGATTAAAAGGATTTGGCATAAGATGTCTAAAAAGTATACTTGGGCTTTCTGAGGGAGGCAGCGAACCACAGAAATGTAACAGGAGAAAGAAAAGTAGATAAAACAATATGCGTTATTATAAAAATAGAAGCAAAACAAATACCAAACCAAGAGAAACGAAGTGTACCAAAAAGTGAAATGATTCAGCCCTGGTATTTGGAAACAGGAGTCAATGGCAAGTACAATCCAGCGTGAAGAACTGTTTTTTCAAAGTGTTGCGTCTAATTGGATCAAGAATAAGAACCACTAAACAACATTTTTACTCTCAGAGTAAAAAGCTAAACGGTCCAACTAATGTAGATAGATGGACAAGTTGGAATTATTTCTACCGGCAGTTAAACCAAGATAAACTTCCACTTCAAATATAATTTCTTTAAAAGACGTATTCCTTGTACCAGAAAGGACTTTAAATTAGATCAATCTAATCTAGCTCTCTTTAAACACCCAAGCACTCCATAGGCTAACTATTAATATTTTTAAAGTTGATTGTTTGAAACAATATCAGTAGAATAGCAGTTTGTGTCATTAGCAATAGAGTCTGGATCAGTAATTGTATTATCAATATGGACAATTAAGTTCTTTATTAATGTCTTGAAAAGTAACAGGTATATTATGCTTTATTGACTTCAGCATTGCAAGCACGATCCTAATTCTAGTTCAAATCTCCTATGAAAATAAATGATTTTTACTAATAGCTTGGGAGTTAAACCCTCTTGGTTTCCAGTAAGCCATTCTATAAATAATTGATTATTCTTTCAAGTAACTATAACATACTATGTGAAATTCCTTTGAACCAATCATAAATATTCATTCACCTGCAAAATCCTCAACACCAAACGACCAAAAACTGTTTCAAGATAACTTAAAGCTTGTTTGTATTTCCATTTGGAATTGGGAGGGATGGGGGTGGAAGATACCTGTTTATAATTAAAACAATCTTTAAAACATTTGAACTTAAAGTTTATTACTAATATTGTGCAGTGGATGTAACCAACAGTTAAGTCTTCTTTCAGGTTTTTTGTAGGAAGCTTGTCTTACTTAAAGTCTGTTATAAAAGTTTTTAAAAAATCCGATGAGCTTGGATTTTGAGTTTTACGTTTTCCATTTACGTTTTTCGAAAAACTAGTGGATATTAGTATTTCGTGTGGAGCATTCGCTTAAACTTATTAATCTTTTTGTGTGACAAATGAAAAAGCATATAAACAAGGTATTCATATTTAAGATGATGAAGTAAGAGCTTCAGTTATGAACCGGACATCATACCAGTTAAATTCACATAACATTGAAAGCCTAGTTGTCATTGTGCCATGGAAGATTTTCATCACTTTTTCTTTTAAATGAGTGATAAGCTGTAAAATAAAGCAACACAATAACACAGGTACACTAGATGATATAATATAAAATAAAATAATAGAATAGAATGGAATAGAATGGAATTGAATGGAATAGGATGGAATAGGATGGAATGGGATGGAATGGGATGGAATGGGATGGAATGGGATGGAATGGGAAAATGGGATGGAATGGGATGGAATGGGATGGAATGGGATGGAATGGAATGGAATGGAATGGAATGGAATGGAATGGAATGGAATGGAATNGGGAATGGGATGGAATGGGAGGAATAGGATGGAATGGGATGGAATGGGATGGAATGGGATGGAATGGGATGGAATGGGATGGAATGGGATGGAATGGAATGGAATGGAATGGAATGGAATGGAATGGAATAGAGTAGAATAGAATAGAATAGAATAGAATAAAATATAATAAAATCGAATCTCAATATAAAATCTCAATAAGACCTCAACGGAGAAGAAAGAGAGAATGATGTTGTGCCAAATGCTGAAGAAAGCAAGGAGTTTTGGTCTAATATTTGGTCATGAATGGAGGACCATGAGTGTGATGCAGTGTGGCTTACAGAGTTAAAGAAAGAAGAAGAACATTTACTGAAAATCACTAATAATTTAGTAACGAAACAACGTAAAAGGCTCCCAAATTGGAAAGCTCCTGGCCTGGACCTAGTTCTGGGATATTGGTTAAAAACGCTAACCACTCTTTACTGTCACATTGCGTTGCATATGAATGCTATGATAAATAATGGTACCTTTGTGGTTGACGAAGGGAAGGACTGTTTTTCGCCAAAAACTAAAGGAAACGAAGTTGGGAACTTTAGACCAATTTTTAACTAGCATCATATCCGATGTAATATTCAAGTATTTTGAAGACAATAGTGTTCTACCGAATGAGCAAAAGGGAGTTTGACGTAATTCTAGGGGTATAAAGGACCAAATCCTTATTGACAAAACCATCTTAGCAGACAGCAAGAAAAAACAGAAGAATCTGGCCATGGCATGGGTCGATACAAAGAAGGCTTATGACATAGTCCCACACTGCTGGATTCTGGAGTGCATGAAACTTGTTAACATCTCAGACAATATAATACAATTTGTCGAGGGGACAATGAAGAATTGGAAGACTGAACTAACTGCATGCGGAGAGTCACCTGGAGATGTTGATATCAGAAAGGAAATATTCCAGGGAGACAGCCTATCGCCTCTGTTATTTGTCATTGCATAATACCTTTGTCATCGGTCCTTAAAAAGATGTCCGCTGGATATACACTAGGGGATGCAAAGGTAAATAACCTGCTTTTTATGAATGACCTAAAATTATTCGCAAGAAGTGAAAAGAAAGTTAATAGTCTTGCCTTTACAGTACATGCTATCAGCAAGGATATAAAGATGGAGTTTGGAATTCAAAAGTGCGGTGTGTTGATTTTGAAGATAGGAAAGTTGAGTAAGACTGAAGGCATTAGATTGTGTGATGGCGAGGCTATTGGGGAGGTGACCAAGGAGGGTACCTGGGAATATTCGAGGCAGACAAAGTCAAACTAAAATGAAGGACATGTTTTTAAAGGAATACTATCGACGTACCAGATTAGTTCTAAAGTCGAAACGGCCGACTTAGGAAATGCTCCAAATAGCCAAGGCTCATGGGCATTTAAAAATTGAAGAGTTAGTAGATACAAAAATGGCTTACAAAGAATGAAGTGGTGTAGAGTTGGTACGAGAAAAGACTCAACGCTCAGTGCATAAGGAATAACAATGATGTAAGTTGGAGTAACTCGTGACCTTGGCTAAAGAAAGGTGACCTTAAAATTCCAACGGAAGCACTAGTTTGTAGCGCTCAGGAGCAATCTCCGAGGACAAATTATGTGAAATTTTACATTGATAAGACAGCTGTATCACCCTTGTGTAGGATGTGTAATCAGAGGAAAGAAAGTGTCAATCGTGTTTTTAGTGAATGTTGCAAGTTAGCTCAACGCAAATATAAACAACGACTTGATAATGTTGCAAGATATCCTATATTTGATCTTAAAAAAGTAATTCAAAACAAACTTTCATAATTCGTAAAACTACTGATTTCGTGAATTTGGTCAAGAGTGAATATGACTTGGAAAATAGTAAGAATCGATTCTAAGATACTAGTGTACTGTTGAGAGTTCGATTTGTAAATTGGTAAAGAATTTACCATCGTAAATTTTTAAAACTGTCAAGATAAAATACCTGGTAAACAGAACATCCTGTCTTTCAGTACTGAATTGCCGATTTCAAGCATTTCTAGATGTTTCTAAAATCAGGTTTCCTTTTTGTATGAGACCTCTTCATTGGCATTCTGAAAGGCGACTTTCCTGATGCACTTTTCAACTGCTCTGTTGGTTACTTTATTCCTTGAATTTTTCGTACTATCATGGAGTCCAGTAAATAATTCCTTGTAAACTATTGACTGCTCTCAGCTAATACTAGTTTATTGACCGCAAAAATGTATCTGAAATGTTACCTTCAGTTTTTCACTAACCAAGAATCTATAAGTTGTGTGCGACGTAAAGTATTTAGTGTCGACCACTCGAGCTAGTTTGTTCTCAACAACACATCCGGGCAAGCGGATTATATCAATAAAGGGGACGATCTTCCTGTTCTTCAGCATTATACTCTGATCTAATTTGAGAATTTCATTTTCGGTCATCCAGGCTTTGGGATTTGCCTTGTATTCTGATGGCACTTGGTGCACATTTTTGGAGACTCATAGTTTCTTTGCTTTGCCAATTACGAAAAACGAGGTTTATGCGACACATGATTATTTGCCTTTATGAAGAACATTATACTTGTTTTACGTTGCTTACAGTCATGATGTTATGAAAAGGAATAACGTAAGGAATTATCTGGTGGAAGTTGTCAAAAGAGAACCATTTCGTCTGCGTTATAGATATTATTTGGGCAGTATGCTTTAAACACTTAACCAACTCGACATTCTTTAAATTCTCTGGTAGAGGTAGAGGAACATCAAGAAATTATCAATGGTAGTCTTAATGCAACAGAAACTGATTTTCTTTAAACAGCCGATAAAAATTTGGGTCATGTATAGGATTAGAAAGCCTATGTAAACTTTGATCGAACAAATGAAAAAACTGAAAAACAGAATGTTATGGTTGAAGAGATCGTATCAGTTATGAAATGATGAGTGCGACTACTTTCCAGGTTTCAAAAAATAAATCGAGGTAACTTAAACAATTTTTCTTTAGAGAATTCAGAGGTTGTTAGTTACAAAGAGGCCAACAAAACCACAGAAATTGAACAACTCAGAGCTATTAGCAGCAAAATGTCTCAGGTATAAGAGCCATGGTAGAAAAGAAGACGAAACATAGAGTCCAGACTCCTATGGTACTAGCGTCTGAACCTTAAATCAATTTTAAAGTATTTATTTCGAGCTTGAAAAAATGAGAAGAAAGAGTACTACCAAGAAGATCTAAAAGTTACTAAGCAGCATCTGCACGGAATACCCAAAGCTACTGTGCAGAATGGAGTTCAAAGCATTTGGTTGGAAAGAGTAATAAAACCTCACTGCTGTATTGCACATCAAATGGACAAAATGTTAAATGAAGGTTACAACATAAACAATAAATTGACCAAGTACGCTCAGGTCTGTACCAAAATGATCAAAACAAGCAGGTGAAGCTGGAGCTCTTAACGTATATCATGCCCCCAAGTAATGTAAAAGCTGTTGACAGGCAATCTCTCTCATGATTTCATAGATAGAAGGGTTGACTTACCATTGTGCCAGATAGGTCTAGCTACGGGTGAAACTACAACCTATAATGCCCGTGGATGTATTAAACTGACGTAACGTAATTACAAAAAAAGACATGACCACTTAGCTCAATCTCTCTCTACAGCAACTTTTAGGTAAACCGAATGTGGAGTAAGGTTAGCACTGGAATCTCAATAGCCATGAAGCAGTAGTTTAAAAGGTGAAGTGTTAGATATCATGATACTTTACCATTTAGAACCAGACATTGTATTTGTAGGCAAAGAACAAGAGGTCAGAATTATAGACATAGCTATCCCTTGTGGTAATAGGATAATAAAAACGGAAATAAAAAAGGGAATGAAAAAGTAGAACGTTCACCGAAATGGTAACGGTTGCTGTCTGAGAATACGTTAAAACGCGGGATAATTTTTTCGTAGATCACTGCAAGCAAGGAAGAGGACCGATTTAATCAGTATTGTCAGTCCTTGGCCTACATACCGTGGACACAATGACAGATGGCACTTTCATGGTAGATAAAACTTAATTCCATTACTTTGCATGAACATCAAATCTGCTTTTTCCATGGGATTCACTTGCATTTGATTGGCATTTAGTACAATATACAATATACTAATAACACTAGAATCTTAATTTTGAGTGTTCTCCTGCTTTTCCCCCGACAATTTCTTTTCTTTTAATTTAAATCCACCTTGACAACAAACAGCTGAGCTACTGATTTTGCGAATTTGTTAGCTCCCCTTCTGCATTTATTTCATTGTCTTACATTTGGTCAACATGTGGAAAATGCGATGACAATAACTTTAATTTAGCCCCCAAGAACACGAAGAAAGAAACTTTAGTTACATAAAGGCGAGAAAAATGAGCTAAGCTACGTTTTTTTGAATAACAACCTTGAAGTCAACAGAACTGTCATCTTACCAAACTTAAAAATGCCTACACTTACTCACAACATACTTCAACCTATGAATACAACAGTGAAAAAGCTAAGTGGATATGAAGCTACACTGCTCATGAAACAACAACGTGGCTGCTGGGAAAAACGGAATAAAATTTAGTTTCCTTCTTCTAGACATTTAAATTGTTCTTGAAACAAGGATCAATGAAACCTGGTCGGACAATTTGGCTTGTTTGTTGCTTTATTTACACTAAGCCTAAAGCTACAGACAGGAGCTGACAGATACATCAAAAAGAGGCATACAGAAGCTTTCTTGTGAAGTAGCTGTTTTAAGGTGAAGATATGAAAAAAGTGAAGCTTGAAATAGTAAAAGAAGGTACAAAAATTCTCCTTCCTCTTTAAGAAGAATTACAGCTTCGATTTGTTGAGGCAGCAGCTGGAAATTTAGAGCTTGATGATTGCTATTACAGGTCTGTTGGGAACAAAGGGGTTCCCAGCAAATCATAAAAAACGCACAGATACTCTTAAGGCATTGTATAGCGCTTTCAGCAATAATCTATTAGAATCTGTGAGGATCTGAAAGTGCTGTCGTACCTTTACTTTACCTTCTATTAAAGCTTAGAATGAAAATAAGTGACAATTTGGTGAATGCTTTGTGGATTCTTTGTGCCATCATGTTAATGTAAAAATTAATAAGGTGGGAAGATATTTTTATCTATTTCTTACTAAATTGCCTAAAATTTCTTAATTTCTTGAAAGGAAAATACCTTAAGGAATTCCAAACATTGCTGCTATTGCACTCCTTGCAAGATTAAGAACTATTGTCGAATAGGCTTTATTCAAAGGTTTTCATAAATCTTTACACTGGCCGGTTTATTGTGCTAAAAGATATAAGAGTTCTTGAATTTTGCTACAACGTCTGGACATAACTCATTTTCAATTTTAACAGAAGGGATTGAAAATCCTGTCAAATTTAAATAAATGATAAAACCTGAATCTTAGAATGAGAGAAAATTAACAAAATTTCACAATTAATTGGAAAAGCCAGTTAAATCGTCCTTGGCTCAGATGACTGGGACAGCTGGAAAAGACATGCTGTTTGTATTTAAAGCCAGCAGAGAGTGCATCATTTGTGTTCTTTTTATAAAATAAAGCGTTTCTTAGTGTCGGCAAAGTGTTATTAAAATAAAATTATAGATATTAAGAGGAAGTCCTTTCAACGTTCCATGCCAAATGTGATTATGGTTTTATAGGACTATTGAATTAATGCCTTCAAAATTAAATCTTGTGATGTCATTCTATTGATTCATGTCGATTTTCTTTAATCTCGTGGTTCTTTTAAAACTTCACTGCTGTCATCTTAACATCTGTATTGACTATTTCAAACTTTTGGCTCCTCAGATATGTGACGAATGTCTATGTCTTCTACAATAGTTAATTTTATTATTTTGACTCCAACAAAAAATATTATAACTCATGACTTATCTTACAGATGCTTAAAATAATTTAGTAGTTGAGCACTAGAAGGGGTGTAGTCTAAAGTCGTACATAGCAATATGCCAAAACATTTTGTCTATCAATTAAACTTGACAGACAGGTCGTATATTTTCTCGGTTCTTTCTTTCAGCCAAGAGTTTCTGTAAGGCATTTAGAAAAGTTTTTAATGTCAAATCTCATATTTACACGTATTCATCACAAATAAAAATGAATACCAAGATTAGAAAGAATTTTCATCGTAGGAACTGGATAAAAATAATAGGATATTTTTGTACACAAGAAGGAAATATATTTAAACAATTAGTAATGAAAATAATGATAATTTATAAAATTCAGTAGCAACATCTTGTTAATGGTAAACATTTTCACCGTCAAATAAAGATCTGCTTTGAATTTGGATTTTGACGAGGAACTAGAGACGACGCACGTTTTGGAAGATAATGGTGCTGCCAATCACTGCAAAAGCTTACATTACACATGGAACATCAAGAAGATCAAGCTGTTTTTAGAGGCTTCAAAACCATTTCAACAGTGCACTTAAACAACCTACTGCCAGTAGCGCAAGATTTGTTTTTATCCTGTTCATTTCCTGTTATCTTCCCTGTAGAAAAGGACTAGGTCTCAATCTTCTCATTCGCTTTGATTAGCAAATTTTCACCCGTTGGCTGGGTAAAGTTATCAAGAATCTACTTTTTATCGGTGATCTACTACAGTAGTCTTTCGATCATTATGTTTTATTTCCTTTATTGTATCAAAGCTTTAATCCTAGCATGTATCCATGCTTCCTTCATTTGATTTCCTTGTTTTTAAGTTTGGCGTCAAAAATAGCCTCGGGCAAGCCCTGATTTTGAAAACAGAAGACATCATTTAGAATTCCTGAGTTGCTTGCTATGATAAAGATTTTTGTACCGCCCATAATGTTTGGAATACCAATGGCCTTGATGAAGTTAAGGTTTTAAATCAGTACAGTATTTTCTCAACACAACTCGTTGTTTTCCTATGATTAATCCATTTTGCGTTATAAGATTAAGTAAGTAGCCACTTCTATAGTTTAGTGTAAACCGATAACACCCACTGCTGTATGGTTATACTGCAATCATACGATTAAGACTTTTGAGCTTATCGTTACAATGACTTGACATACATTACACTGAATTTTGTTTCATCGGTATGTTTTCTGTCCTGAGTTTTGTACCTGATAAGTTCTGATCTACGCTAAGAACTGCTCTCATCCAATTTACCTGGTCAGTCGGATTTGACAAAAGGCTATAATATCTCCTTTGTGTTTAAGTGTTGGCATGGGTATTTAAAAATATATGACATAGAATTGATAAGCATTCTATTTCTAAAATTTTAGCTTTAAATATCAAATTCTAAACTGGAAGCTAATATGAGTAAGACAATTGTTGAAAAAGCACTTGCAATGATATATATATATATATATATATATATATATATATATATATTAAAAAATGAATATGAAATGTCATCAGCAACAGTGCTCTACCACATTAAAACGTAGGAGCTATCATTTATATATATATATATATATATATACTTCTTGTTCCTCGATTATGATAAAGCCACCTAATGAAAATAGAAAGTTTATGTTGATTATGAAAAATAGTATGTTGCTACAAAGTATGTAATCCTTCTCCCACATCTGTCATGTGGCGACTCATTTGGGACTGTTGAAATACAGCATTTTACATATAAACAAATACCTTTCCCACAGAGGAGACTGGACTCATCTTATTTCGATCTATCGTTATATTCATGGTAAGTGCCCGGCTAAAATTCAGTTTCTTTTACCTGCTCTTAAAACTTCCGTGACACTTCCATTACTGGAACGAAATATCCTTTTTCTTCCTTGCGTCAAGGAGATCCCATGAACAGAGTCACATTACAAGAATTCATCATTTGTAGAACAAGTTGCCACAAGATTGCTCTGCTGGTGGCTTAAACAGCGAAATATTCAAATCTAATGTCAGTTAAAAAGTGTAAAAGTCATCCTTGTATGCATCGTTTAGGGAAGCTGAAGGTTAATGGAAACATTGTAACTAACTGTAACCAAGAGTTTCGATTTTCCGAGCGGACAAAATGACTTGAAAGGTAAAGCCATTAGGTGGCGTAAGCAAGGCCAAGAAAGTTCTCACTACAACAACCACATCTTGAAAATATTAACGCAAGTGCAGGAAGTAAATGAAGTGCTAAATAAGGTCAAGAGTAAAGTGACACACTACCACCGCTGCTTATTGTATTAGTCATGATCTCGTTGTCCCTAGTTCTAAGAAAAGCTAATGCTTACTACATGTTTGGAAATGGAGAGAGATTAAATCATCTGTTGTTTACGGGTAATCTAAAGTTGTTGGCTAAAAGTGAGAAGCCACTAATCTCTCTTATTCAGACAGTCAGAGTTGTATGTCATGATATTGGAATGAAATTCGGGATTGAAAAGTGTTCCAAGTTAATTTAAAAAAACGAGGGGAAATTCCAAAGTCAAACTGGCTTGTGTTACCAGATGATAAAGTCATTATCCGAATGAATGAAAGAGATAGCTATAAGTACCTGCAAATAATGGGAGCAGACCAGGCCTTGCGTAAAGAAATGAAAGGGAATGTGAAGAAAGAGTATTTCGACAGACAGAGCAAGTTCTCAAATCAAAACTGAATAACGGAAATACCATCACTGCAATAAATACCTGACCAGTGTCATTACTTATTTAATCTGCTGTTTTGATGAACTTGACAAGAGAAGAACCAAGAACCATAGACAGAAAAAAAAGGAAAGATGATAACCATGTACAGATCCCTGTCCTTGAGAGACAGTGTAGATAGGCTTTACCTACTCAGAAAGGAAGGAGGTAGAGGACTTATACGGAAAGAAGATTGTGTTGATATAGCAAAACTGAGTCGTAAGAAATATCTAATGAAAAGCAAAGGCAAACTGATATCTACAGGTAGAGGAAATGTAACAGATGAGGTAGAAAGTGTGAAAGTTTACAAGAAAATATGGAAGGAAGAGAGAGAAACAAGTATCTGGAAAATGAAACTTAACGGATAGCGTTCTAGACAAACGAAAGAAGCGGGAGCAAAAGAGTCGTGGGTGTAGTTACAGAAGGGAGAATTAAAGAAGGAAACTTATGGAATGCTAACAAATGCTCAGTTACAGTCCTTCAGAACGAATGCCATAAAAGGAAGAATAGATAAAAGCAGGAAAGATGCAGATTGCAGGATGTATAGTAAAAGGGATGAAACAATCCACCACATTAAATTTTAATAGCATGACTATATTTTGAATCATTCTTGGACATTTCAAATATCTGATATAATCTTGCAAGCCAAATATACTTATGAAAATTTAAAAATTTACCATCTGATGTTTGACATACCTTTGATAAGTATTGCTATATCTTTGTAATCATTTACCAGAAACATTACAAAATATCACAAAGATATTGCTCTATTGATAACAGGGTTTTACCCATAAGCTATTTTTTGCCTACAAGAGAACCAAAACTTTACTGCGCTTCAAAATATTACCTGTAAAATTTAATGCCGTGGCTATTCTCAGTACTTTCAAAGCCAGCACCAAAATCCTAGATATGAAATAAACTGCAAAAATTTTTACTTCGAAAAGTAAGCTTAGAATAAGAGTTGTTTGACTCTTTTGAGCAGCTGTACCTGTGTGCGCAATTCCTTAGAATTCATAACCTCCAAAACAATCTCATTAAAATGCATCATTTTGAAATGACGTCAATTAAAATCAATGCGTTGCAAAGGTTTCACGTCGTGCAACCGCAATTAGTAACAGTGATACCACGTTTTAACCGTAAAGGACATTTCTGAGTTTCAGAAGTCGGAAATATCTGTGATATTTGTGTTATGTTTTTGTGACTTTTTAAAATTATATCATTGATTTTTGCAGGTCTTTATGCTACTGTTCAATGGACGGGATTTACTTGTCATCACAGATTGGATTACATTCATATCATTAGGAAACCTAAATTTTGATCGGGTAGGAAAGTAGGGAAATAGTTCCCAGTGGGTACAAACCTAATGAAAATATATCTAATATGACCTATACAGGTCAAGGACATTACGCCTGGAAGATATTTAAATGAATATAGACTTCTATGTTTGCATTGCCTGGTTTTCTTAAAGTCCAATAATCTCTCTAATTCATCCTTAGGGCTTCAGTATGAAACTTTGCGGAGACTGATGAAATATCTAATTACTACCAAGTTACTACAATGAAGAGAAAATGTTTCACTCTGTCTTTTTCTCTCATAATTTTTTCTTCGTTATTA
Source organism: Morbakka virulenta (assembly GCA_003991215.1). Lineage (NCBI taxonomy): Eukaryota > Metazoa > Cnidaria > Cubozoa > Carybdeida > Carukiidae > Morbakka > Morbakka virulenta. Next base: position 3,250,312 of record RDPX01000011.1, on the reverse strand, counting down.
ATTCTAAACAAAGCCTATATTTTCGACCATTGAAGTCATTAAATTCTACGAAATATCTAGCTTCAAATAGCTTCAAAAACAGTTAGGCAGTCCCTGAGTTAAAGGAGCTACTATGAAACAAGGACCACAGGCCATTGACAATGGTTACCTTCTTTGGGGTAATTATGGCATAACATTAGTCTGAGAAAATACCTTGCTTTAATCAAATACAAATAATGAGTTATTACAAACAACGTTAAAGCATAAATAAACCGGTGGATGACATTGTGTATTGTCTTCCTTGATTGAAAAAAGTAATTAAAATCAATACTGACTGCTAATAATACTTTACTAAAGTAAAGTACAAAGAGACAAGGTAATAATTGCTTGGTTGAGGACGTTAGCGTCTGAAAATCAAAAGCAGATTGATCAATGACTTTTAGCAACAAAATAATTCAAGTGCAAGGAATGGTAATAGCTGAGTATTTTGATATAAGACAAAATTGGTTAATTTTATGCTTATGCAACGAGGTGCAGATTTTTATGTACCTTTCTTATTTTTATTTAGGTATGTTTTGAATCCTGCAGACAACTTTACTATAAAAGATTGCATCTCATTCGTCACCACAGGTAGGTCAGGCCTGAAAGTGTTACTCATAATGGTACAATGTGAGAGGAACAGGCACATGACAGTGGCTTTGAAGGTATTTGCAAAATGCTAAAAAATTGAGTAATATCACCAAGTGCCTTAATCAAGATACGTTTTAAACCCACATACTACATTAAATAGAACTCGCAGTAATGATAATAATAATAATAATAATAACTTATGTAAGAAAGTATATAATGCGCAAATAGAAGTTGACCGATATTGAACTTTCTTTAATTAAAGAAATGCTTTCGAATTAATTTTGAATGAATGTTAAAAGAGAAATTGAATATGATACACAGGATGCTACAAAGAATTTTGATATTGATGTTGAAGTAATTGATAGAGGTGCAGATGAAGTTGTAGGTCAGGATATTGGTGATAGAAGTCAGCGTGGAAAATGAAAGGTTGCAGGAACCGAATGATGAAGGGTTGCAGGAAGTAAGTGCCGAAGAACTGGAGGCAATTAGAACAGACGTCTTGGGGGACGTTTCTATAGTACAGCACACTGATATTAACGGCAGAGATCCACTTCTTACGATTCGTTACTATTTCAAATAGAAACATATCTTCAAGGTAGGAAATATTGCACTACATCAAATATGTAAGGAGCTTAGCTCAGGCTTGACAGCAATAAACCAACTAATTTATGCAAAGGATAATAATTGTTTATAACCATTCTATTTGTATTAAATGAATTGTCCTTTCTTTTCTCTGGATTTTAAAGTTTTTCTACTAAAATTTATTTTCATATATTATACAAATATTTATAGAAAACTTTTCTTTATTAATTTATTCTTATTCAAAAGCTAAATAACATAAATTTAACTCACCCTAGGCCACTGGTAGTGACTCGGTGTTGAATCTTAAAATGCAAATCAAAATAAAACATAATAATGATAACAATTGTTATCATTATTATTGAATGTTCATTATAACAATGTGGTTGAGGTAAGAAGACCTGACTTGATTCTTGTTTTCAAGAAAGAGCAAAAGGTGACAATAATTGACCTTGCTGTACTGGCTGATGTAAATGTGGCGGAAAAAGAAAAGAATAAGGTGGGAAAATACCAGGATTTGAAAGAGAGATCAAAAGGTTGTGGAGACTGAAGAAAGTAGAGATAGTGCCTGTTTTGATAGGGACCCTCGGAAGCGCGAGCGAGGGATTAGAAAAGTGGCTTGAAAAACGTGAGGTACAGTATCAAGTTGGGGTTATGCAAAAAACTGTCTTGTTGTGAACTGCGAAATTTTTACGACAAGTATTGGAAATGTGAAACAAATCAGTCACCCCTCTGTCATTTGTTTTGACCCTACTGGCATTAAAATGACGGCAATAAGAATAGCCTGAAACAGACGTGAAAAATAAGATAACAATTATAAATAACAGTTTTTACTGACTTGATGCTTTCATCTTAAAGTACATTTTCAACCGATATTCAATCAATAAAGATGCTTGATTGAGAAACAGGGAATGTTCTGTTGCAAAGAATAATGGGAATATTTGGTAATCGGTTTGTCAATAAAATTACAAGAATAACGATTTTCTTTTCTTTTTGATTTTTAACTAATATTATGTATATAAGTTTATAATGCCCTTAGACTTGATTTCTTGGTAAATAATTCCGTGAAAATTAATTTTAGTTCTTAAAATCCTTTGTACCTTTCCCTGCATTTCTCACACCTGATAGAGTATGGATAATTTATGGTATTGATTATGTTTCCACTGTGAATACCAAAAACCCTGCCAAAAACCTAAATGAGTACATCTTCTAAAGCATATATATAACTTAAACCAACACCTTGTTATCTAACATGTATCTCCTCTTTAACCGACGGTAGCTCTAAACAAAAAGTAAGACAGCTAACATATCTGAAACATGTATTACCAAACTGGGAAACAAAGTAATGTGTGCGGGCAGTACCGTGATGCCAAAGTAGACTGGTCCAGCAAGAGTGTCTCAAAGGATCTTTATAAATATGTAAAAGTAAGATAGACCAGTACAAGTATAGGATGGTCAAATCGGTGAGGCATGACATTTACAATTCGATAAGAGTGAAAGTTATATGATTGAACAGAAAAAGATTGTACGAACAAGGGTCAACAAATAGTGATCTAGTCTTAGGCTTAGTCCTAATATTCGTATCCGTATTCCCTTAAGCAAAAATATTAGTATTAGTATTGGTATAGGTATTAGTATTGAAATTGGTATTAGTATTAGCATTAATATTGGTGTTGGTATTGGCATTGGCATTGGCATTGGTATTGGTATTGGTATTGGTATTGATATTCGTATTGGTATTGGTATTACTATTATTTTTCCTCTTCCTCTTCCTATTACGATTACGATTAGGAATAGGAATAGGAATAGAAATAGGATTAGGATTAGGATTAGGATTAGGATTAGGATTAGTGTTAGTGTTAGTGTTAGTGTTAGTGTTAGTGTTAGTGTTAGTGTTAGTGTTAGTGTTAGTGTTAGTGTTAGTGTTAGTGTTAGTGTTAGTGTTAGTGTTAGTGTTAGTGTTAGTGTTAGTGTTAGTGTTAGTGTTAGTGTTAGTGTTAGTGTTAGAGTTAGTGTTAGTGTTAGTGTTAGTGTTAGTGTTAGTGTTAGTGTTAGTGTTAGTGTTAGTGTTAGTGTTAGTGTTAGTGTTAGTGTTAGTATTAGTTTAGTGTTAGTGTTAGTGTTAGTGTTAGTGTTAGTGTTAGTGTTAGTGTTAGTGTTAGTTAGTGTTAGTGTTAGTGTTAGTGTTAGTGTTAGTGTTAGTGTTAGTGTTAGTGTTAGTGTTAGTGTTAGTGGTGGAACTTTTGCTACAATGTGGTAAAGCGAAAAATGGCAATTTCACTTTTAAAACCTTTATGATTTACACATCATAAGGTTGTGTGCGCACTGTTGAAAATTTTAGCAGAAATTAGGCTTTGATGTTGGGAAATCGGTCATGTTGCATTGTTCATAAACAACAGAATTAAACACCTCTGCAAAATCATTATGTTGTTCGATTTACCGAAAATGTCATCCGAATCTGAGCATTTTTGTAATAATGGGTTCCATATGACCTACTTGGATGGCGAAATTCTCTGAAGCATCGAAGTTTCTCACTTTTCCCAAATATCATTGGAAAAAGTTTTCACAGTGAGCATTAACAAAGAAAGGGTCTAATAAGCGTTGCTGGGCAATTTGTCAGCCCTGGTAACGAGTGTTTTTCAGTTTATCATATCTGTCTACCCACCAAAATTTTAGTCTTTTGGGATTTCAAGGATATAATTTCCTCTACTTGTCCAAAGGGTCCAGTAATAACCATTCTAAGAGCAGTTCTTTTGCATTGGCTAGTATCTTCAAAACTAACACTTAATTCTGCTTAAAATATGCAATATCATAAAACGGGTTTTCCACCAGGTTTAGAGAATTTTGTTAGTAAACCTCTTGCCAGTGGCCACCTCCAGATAACGGCCATCTAACTTTGGCGCTAAAAGCTACCGCTATTAGAGGTTTTACTGTATGTATATATATATATATATATATATATATTTATGTGTGTGTGTGTGTGTGCTATTGATTGGGTGAGTGTGTGTGTATATTTGTATCATGTGGTATTTTATAGATGAGGAAAGCAAAGAGAGTGTCGAAGACAGTTCGTTATTTCTTGTGATTGGCTGAAAGAAAACCAAAGAGGATGGGGGACTAATTCCGAATAATTTTTGTTGTTGAGGATTAAATACGAATAGACTGTAATGTTCTTAAGTAGAAGGAAGACGTATCCCTACCAATTGCTTTGAAATGCCTTATCTTGAACTCTTTATCTCATTTGTTGCTCAGCCATAGATGTCCACTAATAAAAACAACAGTATAATGAATATGGTTTTGTTCTCTAGTTTTGGTAAAACTCAATTAATGCAAAATGTTTGTCTGCAAATATTTGGCACGTGTTGTTTTTAAACCTTAAAAATCAATTTTAGGGACGTATGGCCTGGCATCACACATCATTTAGGGTCCTAGATAACGATATCTATTATTGTAGCATACAATAGCTCCTTTGTAGACGAGTACTGAAAGAAAGAAGCTGTCCTGATAATTGGATTTTTGAAACTGATGGAAACCAGGTTTATCCAAGGTACTTTAGGGGTGTGCATGACACTGGTGAGGGCTAGTTTGATAGGGTTTCGGAACTTAGGTAATTTATACCAATTTACATTTTCTAATACATCATTCCTCTTCAGGCGCCATGTCTTTCCGGCTGTCATGCTTCTCCACAGAAACCTGTCCTTTGCTATTCTCAACATCTCTATTTCACTTTTCCAGGTCCAAGTTGATATGATTGTTATGAATGTTAGTCGTCTAAGTCCTTTGCTTGCAAAAGCCAAGTCTTCCAGACTTTCCTTTCTGATCACATGTCCTAGGAGGGACAACTGCCTTCTGATGGTTGTTAGAAGCTTCATGCTGTAATCAGCTCATCTCATCTCAACAGCATTTATCCGACTTGATTACTTGATTTTCTGTCCAGTTTTCACATCCGTATGTCAACACAGGGAAGATGTAGCAGTTGAGTATCTTCAACCCTCTGTCCAACTCATCATAAGGATAATAATTAGTCTACTTAAAAAACGCTGAATTTTATTTATTTCTCCTTATAATTTATCACGGCATTAAATAATGACAGGATGAATAATCGAACGTTTTATGAGTCCAATTTTTAAGGGATTGTAACTGTATTTAGACTCCCCAACCATATGGTTTCAAAACGCTTGCCTTCCAAAATCTACTGGTTCTAAAACAAATACCAGTTTTTTCACTAGGTTAGTAATAACAATAGTCGTTCATTCTGTTCTGTTTCAATGGTAACTAATGATTTGTGGAGATAGCTAAGATTAACCATGAGCTTAGTACTGTTTTGTCGATTGTTTTAGAGTAACAAAAAAAATGTTCCTTTCAAAATAACCTTTGTTTAGCATTGTTAAGTAATACAAGTAAACGTGAGTGATCAAGAACTTAAAAAAATGACTTAAGAAGCATTACTTTAGCCAGCTGTAGCTAAATGTTAGGTTTTCGAGTTGATTATTAAGAATCTCTGTTGTTTGTCTTATCTCTTTTAGTCTAAGCAGGTGCATGTTATAAAAATACTCATTAAAACTCAAAAAAAATGTTTGTTGGCCTTTTGAGGTAAATGTGCAGAAGATAAAAATTAGCAAAAAAAAATTTTTTGTAGAAATTCTGTCCACTAATTAGAAACCTTATTGTATATACAGCTTATGCAAACACTTTAATGTCTGGTTTGGAATCATCGGGGGGCGGGGGGTACTTGTCAGCTACTTTATTCGCATATTAGATGATAACTGCTATTGTTATTTGACAAGTGAAGTGCCAGCTGACTATTACTTTTTCCACTCACTTCCCATTTGTTAAGTAAAGACAAATTGCGATCAAGGATCACATTTCTGTTTAACCTCTCTTCAACGAAGGAAGAAAAGTAAAGTCATAGTGACTAAGGATTTAGGGTAAATCTTTATTGGTACCTGTAAAATCAAGTAGAAAAGAAAAGTATTTTAAGTCTCTTCAGACATTTCTGTTCTGATCATCAAACTGAGAAGAAGAATAACAGCTATTTTGTTCACGAGATTCGTAAACATATTGATATCTGAAACAGTTGGCGGTCAATAGATTTGCATTCAAAAGAACTCAAGAGACTAGAAGACTATCAGTAAGCTATATATTTTTTACGCTTTTCCTACCTTATATGTTTTACAAGTCATCTACTGCATGCTATCTTTATTTAAAATATATAAGAACCACATAATATTATGAAAAGATTGTCACTGTTATTTATTTAGATTTTTAGCCTTCTGAAAATTTATTGTTGAAAACTATCACGAAAACACACAGGCTGTGTATCTGAATTATTAAATCTGTTATATCGAAAAGTACTTAAGATATCCCGTTATTTTCAAAGCCTGCTATGTTATTATTATACACTTAAACGTACCTGAGGCTTACGTATTCAAAGATTGACAGGAATGGTTTTAAAAGGTTGATCTATAAAGGCTGGGACTTAATATGATCTTTTTAATATGTTTCATTCGGTACTTAGCCCTAGCTTGTTTAGTTCCAAAAAACGGTTTTACCATTAACGCACAATTATCATTTCTATAGGAAAAGGATAATTTATTAATTGTAGATTAGCAAAATGTTCGTTATTTACGTGTATAATTAGTTTTTCTAATATTTGTTAAACTTTTAACATTTGTTTATTTCTCTGTCTATTTTTTCGTATTTCTCATCAATTCCAACTTTTAAGCTGAAGCAGGTGAACATATATTTGAATTCACATGAATTATGAAATTTCATTTAACTTCAACTTAATGTCTGTGGAGACTAATCAAAAAAGAATTACTCCTAAGTAAGATCTGTTAAAGTGAAAATCAAAGCAATTTCAAATAAAATTTCAGACAGTATTTACTAAAACTATTACATCCGAAAGTTAAAATATTTGAATTGCTCTAATTCTAACAGTTTAAATTGGAACTATGACATTGAAAGGGAAGATATTTGCATTTTAAGCATCAAAAGCCAGTAAATATTAATTCTTATACTTTTCTCAAGCAACTATTCTTGTTACCTTAACTAATTTTAAAAAAAAATATTGTAAAGTAAATTTAAGCTATACATATATACATATATATATCATATTATATATATAATATATCTGAGAAAAATATATTTTCTGACATAACAAAAACCAGAAAAAAGATGGATATATTAACTATGGCCTGAAGGCTCATTTTTCCCAAACAGTTTTCAAGAACTACCAAAAAATGCTCCCAAATGCCAAAAATAAGCTTGTTCTACAATGAAAAATTTCTATCGTTTGTAACATTCATAGGCGTCCTCAACTAATGCATAGGCATTCGTAGATTTTGGTCTGCTTTGCGGGAGACCAAGGTTCTATTTCCCGTCTTTGTATTGTTACTTTTTCTTTCGTTTACCGAACAACAGGGTAGAATGGACTGATGAGCATATCAACATTTCATTTTTCAACATTCTTTGTAGTCTGATCGTGCTAAGAAAATTGAGTCCCATAGAATTTTTTTACAATTAATACCAGTGTTTATAAATTATGAAATAGACTGTTAGATGCCATAATTCTCTGCGAAGTCCAAAAAAGCCAAAATTTTTCTGCGCGCCTTTCCCAAGGCCACATCTATAGGTATGTCTGCCCATGATTGACAATACCTTTCGCCTGCATATTTTTTAGGAATGGACCTAGTTTTAATACAAATTCTATGTTCACTGTTAATGACTTTAATAATTTTAAGGCAGGAAAGAAAAAGTCTTAAATTTGCTGAGAAATATATTTTCATTTGTAAGCATCACGATTTCATTACAAAAAAGAAAATGAATATTGCGTGGGGTTTTCTGACATTCAGACATAGTACTTTGTGTTTAATCAAATAGTTAAAATTCTACTAGGAAGAAGAAATATTATCGGATTTAGTTTTTGCATCCTGATGTTCTTTCAGTTCCACTTCCTGTGAATGTTTCTTTCATTTTTAATATTTTATACGGTAAACCCAGAAAACGATGAAAGAGAGAAATCATACAGTTATTAGTAAACACAAAATTAAAGTATCTATTTGTAGTGCAACCAATTTACTCAAGCAAAAGTAACTCTATACCAAATGTCCAGCTGTTTTTAAATTGTATATTATTTGAAATCGTGCCATCTCGCTAAGAAAGACTCATTAAAATGACTTGAACATAGACAAAAAGGGTACAAACAGCAGATAACAGATTGCCAACTCAATAAGCTAGCGCTAGGAAAATGTAAAAGCTAATATAGTGAAAGAAAAAGTGAAGAGCCAATTGTACGCTTTATTGACATTTTATGCAGAGACGGCAGAAATATTAGATTTTAGAGAAAAGAGGTTTTGAAAATATCAGTAATATCGTCATAGGTAAGATGCATCCTAGTTGGGCGGTTTGTAAATTTTTGTATAATGCAACGTTGAGAATGGTACTATAAATATACCATTTGAATCATTTCCTGCTGCTAGCAGGTTTTTGGCAACAATCTTTAGTTATATCTTGTGTATGGTACAATAAGTTTTTACTTGAATTATAATTTGTAACAAGAAAAAGATGGAAAATATTTGAGAGAATCAAACATATCAAGAACAGCGATTACATTTTTACTTTTTTTTACTCTCTATTTAAGTAAGTCATGGAGTTATGCATTGTAAAATTCGGACATAGATTACGAAAAATATCATTTAAATAGTTAACCTTTAGATAAAAGCTAAAATCATCCTGTTTTTAAGTGACATCATTATATTATTCATTTAGTTGTTCTGCTGAAACAAGGACACTGGTAAATTGCCTGAAAGGTAAGTCAATTTGATTATTCTCACAAATTGAATACTATCAACGTCAAATTATCATCAACAATACGTTTGCTTAATAGAATAGAATTCAGGCATCATTTATTTGAGTTGATTTTTGATTTATTATTCTACTTTAGAAACATAAGTCTGATTATAGATTGGACACTTTATAACCAATTTGTATCAAAGCTAGAGTTGATACAAAAAAGGCAGATTACATTTCTTAAAATATATATCCATGCTAAATTTTAGTTTTACCCGTAAAGTTTTGCAAAGAAATTCTACTTGGGTTGGTTAAAAATTTTTAATGTACTGATGAAGATTTAATTTTGTAAAATCACATGTTTGAAAGCGGTTTTCACAAGAAGGAGAAAATGATGGTGAAATGTGTCCCATATCTCAAGTTCAAAACTGCAGTTAGTTTTTTGTCAATATCCAAGCTAGTAATTATTGACACACATATATATATATATATATATATATATATTATTATTATTATTATTATTATTATTATTATTACAGGATACTGAGAGTGCTCAATATTAAAAATATGTGTAATGAAGAAAAAAAACTACATCACAGTATTTGCCGTAGCTCTGAGTTCCATATATCTCCTTCTGTACTGTTGCTTCACAGACTTGAATTTTGGTACTGACTTGATTGTTAGAGAGCCAAGGCACAGTTTACGGAAAGCATTCATTGCTTCCTCTGCACGGTTAATATTGTCATTAAGAGATGATATAAAATTGACCTTGCTTCCTAAATAAGTGAAAGCCTTTTATTCTATATATAAAATTCTTCCCATCACCCATAACAGTATTGTCAGGTAGCTGGTGTTTTAGTGAATTTTACTTCACACTTCCAATAGCTTTTGGAGAAAGGGGAAGGGATAAAATATCTCAATCTTCTTGATACTAATCTTCCTGCTGTCAATATACTGAGTAAGAAATTCAAGGTTATCAAAAAACTCCTGTCATTTTAACTATTGCAAGGCAAGAGCATAAACCAAAGAATGATCTTTGGTGCCAGGTACTTCGTATATATTTGTAAACTACGAATATACAATAATGCGAAGCAAAAATAATTAAGAACGATTTTGTATCAGAGGTGAAAAAATCCGGTGAATCTCAAAAGAATGTGAATTGCAAAACTTAGCTGGTTGGTAAATTTTCTTTCCAGTGGACTAGGATAAAATCATAGGAATAGAAATCCCTTGACAAAAACAACTATTTGAAAATCTCTAAATATTAAAACTAAAAAAGAAACAAAAAAATACTTACACTTTGGAATTGGATACAAAACCATGATGAGATCAGAAAATCAGAGTCAGTCTCGAAACGCCTTTCTTAAGTGAAGTACCGTATAAAGGAATTACACAAGCAATTTTTGGAGGTGATAATTACCGGTAAATTTCTTAAGAAATAGTGGTTCGATAGCAAGGGGAAAATTATCATACAGTGTCGATAAACTAAAAATGTCGAATAGATGGTTTACAGGATTTTGGAAACAACATAACATGTCAGAGAATATATAAATAACTTAGAAATTAGATCGAAGACTTTCATGTTGGTATCACTCGTGGCAGAAAACTTGCAACATACAAATTGAAATATTAAGTAGACGTTGACTAGACGTTGCACTTTTTCATTCTGGATAGCAATGAAACAAAAGTGGAGAATGGCGTTTGCAAGGATGACAGTTTTTTGCCTTATCTCATCATCCTTATGAGTAAGGGTCTTTGAGTGTCAGTATATGCAGAGAATAACGGTGACAGACGCCTTATGGTCACATTTTAACTAAAGAATTTTTGTGATGAAAATGTAATGGGAAAGGAGGAAGAAGGGAAATTATGTCAATGACGTGGTTCTAAATAGTTTGACAATAGTTTCTCAAGGTCCGATTGGATTCACAGTTTAACACACCGTAAAATGAAGAGACGATGTAAGAATCCTTTACCAAGAATCCTTTAGCTTTCCACTTGAGCGGTGGATGTTGTGATCAAAGTTAAAACATGCTGTGCACAAGCAGTTTGAGTAGCACAAACGTTGAAAATACTTTTTCTGTCTAAGGAAAACGAATTCTTGCAGTGAAATTGGTTGCCAAACCTTGAGACACATGAAAAAGCGGAATAAAAATGATAAAAATCTGTCCGAACATCAATATGTAAATATTAGCGGCATAGTAGACTATAGGCTTCCAAAAGACATTGTTGAATTTCAATTTCAATTTCAAGATTTGTGAGAAGACTGACTTCTTATATGACAACAGAACGAAGTCTGATGATGAAGTTGTGGTTGTAGTAGGAAGGTCATACTTAAAATCTAATGATTCAGATGAAGGCAATGAATATGTGTAAAATTTGTCGTTTCTTGTTTCAAAAGAAAAAAACAGATTTCTGGTGATGGCTCGAGTCTTGACATTTTCAAGTGCTTTTAAGGTAAGCTACCCACGCCTCTGGGACAACTAAAACGTCTTACGACATCAATCAAACTCTTGGCTTATAAAATACTTTACAATATTTCAATGGGAGTTATGTCAGAATTTTGAACAAAGCATTGAATTTAAATCTAAAACTTTAGATTAATTTATACAAATATTACAATATCTGAATCCAGAACAAGGAATTAGCATAGAATATCATTACCACAGAAAAGTTCGACAAAATTCTGGTTCAGAAGAAGAATTAAATTGTAGAAATTTCTAACATAATAGTTGACTTTTAAGTTAAAATTCATTGAAAAACAGCCCTCCTTTCTATCCAGGGTGCTAAAGGTGTCAGTCTTTAAGATCCTTCACAATTTCAGGTCCTCACCAGAATATGGGTTTAAAAGGTATTAACTTTTCTTCTCAATCAAAAAATTTTAGGACACTTTTTCTCTGTCATTCTGTGATTTTTATTCCTGTGGTCCTCTTTGTCATGCGTAGCTACAGTATTTTTAATGTCCAACAAGTCATTTCTGTATTATCCTGATGCATTTAATAATAAATGCTGCGTCTGTACCGCATGTGTTTCTGTCACCTCGAAGCGTTATTCTATTGGATTAGATATAGATCAGCATAATGACCCATATATAGGGGCTTCATAAAAATATGCAAATAACTTAAGATTGTTGTGTATGATGACCTCACTAGAAAATGCTATGCAAATGAGCTGTGAAAGGTGTTAAACATCTTTGACGTCTTATATATATATATATATATATATATATATATATATATATATATATAGTGATATTNGGTCCTCTTTGTCATGCGTAGCTACAGTATTTTTAATGTCCAACAATTCATTTCTTTATTATCCTGATGCATTTAATAATAAATGCTGCGTCTGTACCGCATGTGTTTCTGTCACCTCGAAGCGTTATTCTATTGGATTAGATATAGTTCAGCATAATGACCCATATATAGGGGCTTCATAAAAATATGCAAATAACTTAAGATTGTTGTGTATGATGACCTCACTAGAAAATGCTATGCAAATGAGCTGTGAAAGGTGTTAAACATCTTTGACGTCTTATATATATATATATATATATATATATAGTAATATTAGTAAAGTATACCAAAGTTCACTAAGAGTGCTCAATGTTTCCAGAGCGTTTATAAATCCAGTATAGCATACAAAATAACTAGACAAATTTAGCAGTTACTACTAGTTACTACTAGTTTAAGAAAACATGAAACTAGTTGTAACTGCTAAATTTGTCTAGTTATTTTGTATGCTATACTGGATTTATATATACATATTATATATATAATACATATAGATAAATATATATATTATATATATATATATATATATATATATATGATCCCACCATAACTCTTTAACCTGTGTTTGCTCTAGCAATATGGCCAGAGAATTGTCTCAGAAGCTTTGTGCTGCACTGTTGAGCCCACAAAGGACGAATCAGAACTGTCTACAGATTGAGTATACATATATATATGTATGTATATAAAGCATTTTTTAATAAACTTTAGAGAGCCCTCTTTCTTGTTAGACAAAGGTTGGAGGATAGCACTATCTTGCATAAATTAAGGGTCAAGTAACTAGATCTTGCTTCCAATTTTTTTCTTCCTGTTGTACTTATCATTTTCTACCTCCTATCATTCCTTGCCTCTTTGAATGACGTCACCCTACCCTTGCCTTGTGTTTATAGGCAAAATCAAGTTCATCAAAAAGATAGTAAAATTATATTTACCAAGTTGTCATTTGGCTAAACCACAGTATCTATTGCTGAACGGAGACTTCGATAAGATAAAAAGTTTAAAATGATTGACAGAGCTAAGTCTGCCTTGCAATTTGAACCAGGAGAACATATTCAACTGTTACTGCCGTCGCATTGTCGAAAAATGGAATTTGATTATGATATTTAATTGTTTTAGAAGCCAATTACAAAATCGGCGACCTGCCATAAACCCTTTCCGTGTTCTTTTACCGATTGCAGAAAATGAGTGGCTGACTTCTACCCTCTCTCTGTTTTTCTAATTGATATAATATCGCTTGAGTTTTGCTTTGTCGTTCTGGCACCATGGTTCATTAATTGCCAGAGAAAGTGATATTGACCAAAATGAACGTTGTGTTCATTACGATATTCAAATTCTGTACCACGAGTTACATAACATACACCCCCCCCAAAAAAAAAGCGTTAAAAGGGAAAGGGTGTTTATTGTTCCGGGTATGAAACTGAGTAATAACTTTGCACAAATATCAATGTTCTGGACCTTATACTTTACCTTGACTTGCCTATATTTCTAGAGTCTCCAAAAGCTTCCAATTTTCCATACTTTGTTTGAAAGTAACAAATAATTTTTAGTTTGTATATTTTTTTAAATTTTTTCATACTGGAAGTGATTTTTTTAATGTGAAATATCAGGACACACACTGACAACAGATTATTCTTTAACAGAAGTGATTTCGTTCCTTGAAAATGATTTCGTTGTAAATAAATAAACATTCAATGTATTTTTATTTCCTTCCTAATCTACATTTATATGAAACTGTCCACAAAAAACTGTGATATATTAATTTTACATCGTGTTTTGTCACGATGGGCACCTGCAAATTCCCACTGCTACTGTCCAGCTGTCTAAAATCGTAACTGTGTCTGTTTCTAGTTGGAGACTTTTCACAGTTCTAATCGTCTCTTCTTGATTTTATATAAGTCAACCTTTTTCCTCGGGCTCAACAAAAAAGCTTTTCTAAAAAAATAATAGGATTGTTGGTTGGACGGGGTTTCACACGGTTTTTCTCATGTTTTGTTGGTACAACAGTACGGTCAAGTTACTTGAATTGAATGATGGCCACGTAGTCTTACTCTGTTATCATATACTTGCTTACAAAAATCAACAACCCTAATAGGATAAACTAGTTAGATAGCAGGTAGTTGCAGATCAGATTTGACATCTCTTTCGGGTCTGCATCTGCAGCTCAAAATGTGATAAACTAGGAATTTGCAGCATCTTTTTCCCTAACTTTATTGGAATTTGATTACTTCTTTGGAAATCTCATGTAATTTTTTCAATCATTGGGTCCTACAGGTGATTTAATGCATGTCGTTTCTTCAAATGGAGCACTGATCGCCGAAAGAAATATTTGGTTGCACATTTATGATTATTTAGGTTTCAAAATATTTTTATAATTATTCAACACTCTTTTACAGCAGCTTCTTTACAGAGAATTTGCTTCAATACTTAAACTACTTACTGATTCTTTTGTCGTTTTCTTTTCTGTTTTTCACTTTAATGATACTCTGCTTTGTTGTGTTTGTACAGTTGTTTTGTTTATCTACTGGCAAGGTTGTAGTGTGAATCTTTGCGGAAGGCACTGTTTGGATACTACTATCGGATTAATTGGTGGAAGAGCTCGCAGTGGCTTTTAGCTAACATGACTACAGATACTTTTGTAGCTTTTCTAATGTTGCAGTTGTACCAAATCAGTGATATTTGGAGAGGTTTGCACATTTCGAACCCCCCCCCCTCCCTTTTCGTAAGGTTAAGACGAATAAATAAATTCCACAGGAACTTTAATGTGATGTTGATTTTCAATGATCTTTCCAGTACCTCAAAGCAGGGTACGTAGAGTATTTGATTTACTTCAATGCACCATCTACTATACTGTTGTCCTCCAATACTCGGAATAAAATAAATGTTAACTCTTTTTTTGCATTTACTTTCCATGTATGCTTTAACTGTAAAATACTATGTTGACCATCTCACGTCGTTTATCAGATATCATGCCTTTTTTTGACATAAAATATAAATTTTCTTTTTAACATACATATGTTTGAATGTCTATTTATCATATATATATATTATAAATATTATATATTATATATTATATATTATATAATAATGATGTTTATTGTTATAAGTATCATTATATTGCAATTTTTATACTTTATTTTTATATGGTCTCTTTATAGTATTTTTTTCCATAAATAGATTTCCACTCATAATAAAGACAAACATGTCTTGTATTACCTAATCTCTCCTCCTAACTCATTTGTAGCTACAGACACAGGAACAGACGTTAACAGAGACAGCACGGCTTTATTAATATTTATTCCTGCATTTCCTCCTTGACACCTTGCTGCAAGGAAATAGATATTTTATACAGAGTTGTAATTTCCTTCCATCGAACTTTGAAGTCAATTTTTAATTTTTGGAACAGCTGTCACAAAAGCTTTGAGATATCATAAATGGGAAAAAATAAAGATATTTGTTATTTGCATTTTATTCAGAAATACTGTAAAAGAGAGGTCGTTACATTTCTTTTTTAACTCTGTTACAACAAGAAAGTTGTGGGTAAGATAAATATTAGTTCCAAATAATGAGTTTATTAAACAAAAAAACCAGACTTTGCGCTAAAAGACAGAAAGTTCTACTCTATTTCATTTCTGAATAAAAAAACCCCTTTTTACTTTCTCCATAAGCTCTTCAACCTGTTGGCTTTTTAAAGTAGCAGAAAAAAAGTATCATCAGTACTCCTGAACAAGTTTTACTAGTAAAAGGTTCCTAATTTTAGACTTATTTTGACCAAGGATTACAAGGGAGAATTGTTCTATTACTTAGAACAAACTTCCCCTGTAAAACTTTCATATTATTAGGCTATATTTGACCAATTTCACTGGTAAAACATTCCAAATTACAAATTGATTTGGTCAAAGGTAAGTAGAAAAAGTTTGCTTGATATTAGCTACTTTGCAGTAAATATAACTAGATGAAGATTTATAACATTTCCATAATATTAGACTAATTTTGACCAAATTTCAACAGAAAAAGCTTCCTAGTTATACGGTATTTTTGACCAATGGTAACCAGTAAAAATTTCTTAGACATTTTAAAATATTTGGAGAGATACTTCTCCCATTTTCACGAGTCTGACAATAGGAGAAGTAGCTCAGAAAAGCTTAAGACTCAAAGCCTTTTATGGCTTCTTATGAGTCCATGAGGTTCAGAATTTTCAAGATTTTAAAAGATATAATTTTTTACAATTAATATTTATTCATCAGGAAAATTATAAAAGTAGACGTCAGGGGGAATAGTTAGAGGCGTCATGGACAATGATGTTTGCTGATGCCATTGTGCTATGCTGTGAGACTAAAGAAGAAGTGGGCCTGGAGCTAGAAGGATGGAGAGGCGCATTGGAGAGGAAAGGCCTACCAGTGAGCAGAACAAAGACGGAATATTTGTGCCTGAATGACAATGAAGAAAATGTCCAGATCATGCTGGGAGATGCGGAGATTAATGGAGTGGATAAGTTGAAGTACCTGGGCTCAACGATTGAGAGTATTAGTGGATGTGGCAAAGAAATAAACAAAAGAGTGCAAGCAGGATTGAATGGTTGGAAGAGAGTCAGTGGGGTACTATGCGACAAAAGGATGCCAATACGTGTGAAGGAGAAAATACACCGAACAGCTGTTACATGAGGAATGTTGTACGGGCTGAAAACAACCCCAATGACCAAACAGCAGGAACAGAAGTTTGACATGAATGAAATAAGAATGTTGAAGTTTGCGATGGAAAAGATTAGGCGGGGCAGGATGCAAAATGAGACAGTGACAGGTCAGTTGGGAGTGAATGCTAGGTTGGGAGAAAAAGCGTGAGAACCAAGACTAAGATAGTTTGGTCATGTGATGAAGAGGGATAAAGGGAATGTGGGAAATTGCGTGTTGAAAATGTCACTATCAGGAAAAATGGAAGCGAGACTGAAAAGAAGATTCTCGCATTCCATCCAGAAGGATCCACAAATGGCAGAACTGTTGATGGCAGAAGCTGGGAACAGAGCCAAAAGGAGAAAAAGAGTCCGCTTTGGCGACCTCCAATAGGGAGAAGCCGAAAGGAAAAGAAGAAGAAGACGTCAGTGGGGTATAAATGATTATAAAAATCATTCCAGTTAATGAACATTACATGTTAGCTAGATTTCACTGCCATCTTGTAAAATATCTGATATTTTATGATGCTGGTGGTAAAATAAACTTACACCAAAATTTAAAAGTTTCATGGGGTGCATACAGAGAGTTTCTACGTTGACCTATCCTGGGAAACGTCGATCGTCGCTGCTCATCCCACGACATCAGTAGATCAATCTCTGTAACCACCTACGATACTCTTTTACTTTACTGACGAATCTGATACATCCACCAATGCCTGACTACCAAAGTCGGAAGCATGGGTTCTTATCAGGACCGGCTTTAGCAGTAATATCCTTCAACATGTAGGGGTACTATGACGAGAAGGCAAAACTCATCTCATAGACTGCCTGTGAGTATGACATCATATGCTTACAAGAAACCTACCTGAAGCAGTCCAGCAAACGACCGTCTATCACTGGACTGAAACCTCTGGTTGAGATAAGACAAGAGAAATATGGGTCCACCATTTTCTGCAAATCAACATTGAGTATCGGAAGGCTTCATACTATAACATTCAGTGGCAAAAAATAATGTATTTCTGTCTGCCTCAAATAAGTCCTCATAGCATCTATTGATAACCCCCTAATGAAATATTCCAGGCACCTAGTATCCCCGAGGAATACAAAAGAAAACATTACATTGTTATCGGAGATTTTAACCACCACAATATACTCTGGAATTACAAAGACACCGAGTCCAATACAGTGCCACTTCAAGACTGGTTGGCCAACTTTAGCCTCAAAAACTACAAAAAGCATTCAATAGTGGTCGCTGGAGAAGGGGATACATCCCTGATTTCTCTTCACAAGTGCGGGGATCGCAAATCTCTATGAGAAGCAAGTCCTTAACCCCATTCCACTAACCCAACATCGGCCAAACCCAATGACTATAAATGCTGCTGTTTCACCAACAACTAGATCATCTAAGAAATGCTTCAATCTGAAGAAAGCCAAGTGATGCCAGTACTCAAACACCATCGACGAGCTCTTGAATGACACTGAACCAACAACAAAAAACTATGCCAAATTTCTCAAAGCCATCAAGCAAGCTGCAAGAGCCAACATCTCTAGGAGATGCACAGATTGATACATAGAGGGTATCAGCAGAGAGTCATCCAAATTGCTAGAGGAGCATGAGAGGCTGTACAACACAGACCTCTTCTCCGAAAACACACTGGAATTGGGCAAAGCACTCATAGGGTGGATTTTTGAAAAAAGGAAAGGATGGCAAGATCTAACCGGAAACACAAATATGACGAAGAACAGCAAAATGGTACGAGCTACCATGGCGCTTCTCAACGGGGACAATGTTACCTTTCCAGGAAAGGATGGCAAGATCTAACCGGAAACACAAATATGACGAAGAACAGCAAAATGGTACGAGCTACCATGGCGCTTCTCAACCGGGACAATGTTACCTTTCCTGCAGTCACAAATGTCACTCCGAATGATGTAGCGAAACAACTTGTTACCAATGGCAAATTAGGGGAATGTCGTAAACCACCAGGTCTGCATTACTCCACTTTGCTACCGAAGTGGAACCAGAATATCTCGTTTGCAACAAGACCTCTCATAATGGAGGGGATCCTACCTGGACTTGAAGACCTGACGAAAGGCAAAGTCCCGGGCTCAGATGACACTCACACGAAAATGCTCACTCACCACGGTGAACGAGCATCAAACTGGCTTTCGAAAATGCTAAACTAATGCCTCTCTGCAGATCCCAACAGTACGGAGAAAAGCCAGGATAGTATCTATTCTAAAGCCAGGGCAAGATCCAATGTCTCCAAAAAGTTACAGACCAATATCACTGTTACGTATAATATTCAAGCTGTTTGAAAATCTGATTCTCAAAAGAATAAACCCACTGATAGAGAAAACGTGATGACCAAGCTGGTTTTCGTCCGGCCCGATCCTATTCTGGACAACTTTTCAAGCTCACTCAGCATACTGAGGATGGGTGCTAACTCAAACTCAACACTGGTGCTGCTTTTGGTGATCTGACAGCGGCATACGATACTATTCATCATGCTTAATAGTCAGTGCAGTTGCACTGTAGTCAAGAGGTTCCGGGTTCGATTGCTCGAGCGGACGTGGAGAATTTGGAACTTTACAAAAGCAAAAACCATTTGCTGGTGTCAGGAAGGACATCTGGCGAAGAAATTCCTCACTGCCAAAACAAAGTCCCTCTGAAGGGCACTATCTGACGTTAAAACTAAAAAATAAAGAAAAAAAGTATGCATGCTCTATTATCTTTTATGGTCATTAGACTGTTGCAGCAGAGTAAAGGCTATTTTTCTATTTCTGTCGTAGCCTTCTTGTGAAACAAGAGATTTAATTTAACTCGACAACGATTTGCATGCAAGTGTGCAGGTAATTGCCGACAGGTTAAATCAACAAATTACCATGCAAGGGATTCGCAAGTTGGACCTCAGCCACGTCCCTGGAAGCACGGCACGCAATTTGTTTGCTCGTTATAAGTGGCATACTACTGAGTTTGTAATGTTTTCAGAGGTAGAATTAAAAGTAAAAGGGGAAGAAATCAATAAATTAAAAAGATTAAAAACTACAAAGAATAACAAAATCGATTAAGAAAATAACTTCTTGCACTGGAGTGGCTTCAAGCTTTGCTTAGAGTAAAAGACCTAAACAAAAAATTTAAAAATTGAACAACCTGCCTATTTCACACAAAGCAATTAAAAAAAGGGACGGAATTGTGTGCGCATAAACTCTACTTATGGAGTAGCAATTTGGCCTTCCTAAGAATCCACGACACCGCTTCTAAATGATTTATCATAATGTCCTTGGTCGAAAAATATTACCAAAAAACCCTATGAAATTTTGTTTTTTTAATGTAACAAAATGCAAATGGGACAGGTTAATTGGTTTTCTCTTAAATAACTTGCTTCCAGGAAGAGTTTCAGATAGCAATAGTTGCCCATAATAATCCATCAACATTCTCTTGCTAAATTTATGCTTTGTTGTAGAGGTCACTGATATTCTTGTTTATAGTGATAAAACCAAATGCTGAGGCGATTCAAAGAATTTTCTTGTGTTTATAAGCAGCATTTGATCATGCAATAAAAGAAAATTGTTAGAATGTTTGACTCAAAAACATATTTTTCCAAGGATTCCTTCATAAAATTTAACAATTCACTCTGCAGGCCATCTATGGCAGCTTTAGAAATAGCTTTAAAAGGATTTGGTACTTAAATGTGAGAAAACCAGAACCATACCTCGTTGCAGAGCAAAACATATACCTTTGAGGGTACCCAGCATTGTTTTCGGTATCTCTAGATTTTAGGATGTTGGAATTTTCAAACATATTCTTAACAAAATCAAATTTTAATAATTTACTTTTATCGGTCTAAAATGAATTCTCACCCGTACTCTTCTTGTCTGTCTGTAAATTCAATTACAGTAGCAAACTGTTGCTGTAATGGCATGCACACTGAAGTGTATAGTGAAAAAACGTAATAGACACAGGGAAGGTTTTCGTTCGATTTTGAGGTCTAAGGGTTTGTTTCTAAATTCAATTAATTTTTTCTTACCATTAAAATAAATATTTTGAATTTCGCCCTTTATTACCTTTACTACATTCGCACACTTTGGTTAAGTTTCATGCATTGTAGCTCTAATGCTTATCCCTCTACCAATGGTGTCTAGTCCTCGCTCACCTCCGTGTGATTATACAGGGAGTGCCGTCTCAGTAAGCTTGACTGTATTAATTGCTTTGATAGAACTCTTTGGAAAAAATGACGTTGAAGCGGACTTTTCCTTCATTTTTGTTAAAAAGTATCTTAAAGGTGCGATCAGTCTGTACATTATATAGTGCTGGGGTGCCTCTAGAACAATTGAGTCATTGTACTTTGTTTTACGGTCTTTCACCCAATGCAATGGTTGAACCTACTTTAGTGCAGAGGGTTGTCTTATTAGATATTTCTTTGTACATTTTTATATTTTTTAATTTATTGATTTATTTTCTCTCCCAAATCTATATCTTAAAACATGTGTAATCTAGGTATTTTGCCATTTATAACAGAGTGAAACATTGGGTGCAGTACTCCCAGGACATGGCCGAAATTCGAACCTGAAAACCTATTGCATAGTAATCTCTTGAGAAGTATTCCCACTCGGCCACAATTGCGCAATATTGAAAGCAAAGTTTGATATTTTCATCACACAAACGCTTTTCCTTTCATTTTGACACACAGAGCATAGGGCAACAGTCTCATATCTAAAACTTAAATTCCTTCCAAACATTTTCTGGGATCTATTTTGCAAGAGATAAATAAATTGAGAGTCAAAGAAATAAATCTCCTTTTCGAAAGTTACAGAGTAAAAGATTCCCAGTCATAATAAAAACAATAACAGCTTATCAGAACTCTCTTTTTGAATATGTGACATTAATTTTGATATAACTTCTTATCACAATCCAAGAAAGTAGCTGCTTTTCTACCTTTCTACCTCTGTGTCCTATGACAAATTTTAAACTCAAGGCCATAGTGTATATAGTAGTGGACATAAGTTTGGTGATTTTGTGCAATGAAAATCAAAGCTTCTAAGACTCAAGTATGCAGTTTTAAAAGTAAGGGTTTTGGAAACGAAGAGGAATCATAATTAAAAACAACATAGGATGGATGATGACTTAATAAATTGAATGATGAGTGCATTACTGAAAGGAATAATGTTGTGCAGTTTAGTGCACTACTATGATGCATGCAAATGTGCCTGAATTTCACAGACAAGATTTGTTAAAATGACCCTAAAGCTAGCACTACTGCAATTGGTAAAAGTTGAGCAAAGAAATAATAACGAAAAAGCAATGTGTCATTGGTAACCACTGGAATTTAATTACGAATGAGTGAAAATATGCCCCCCCCCCAATTTTATTTGACTTATTTCGCCCCTAATAAAATTTACCAGACAAAGAAAAAAAAGTAGCCTTTTACTCTATAGAAAAATAAAGCCTAAATTAGTATTTCTCATTGTTAAACTCCCCATACCCTGTCAAAACTGCTCCTGTAGAATTAACATGGTTACTAAATTTAGACCACAAGACATTTAATTTTTATATAACTTCCTAACTTCCATTCTATGAAGGTTACCTATATTTTTCATGAATGTTGTTAACTCAAGCTCCCCCATTATTATTATTATTATTATTATCGAGTGGTTACACACCATTTATTGGTGGTTGGGTGAAAAACCCACATTCAGCGCCCAGCAACAAGCCAGGTAAGTTGAATGCAGGCACATGTACTGCAGCCATAAGAGTGAGATAAATAGAAACCAAATCAAAATGGCAACATCACTTCAACCTTGCAAGTGCCACCCCATTATTATTATTATTATCATCATTATTATTATTGTTATTATTATTATTATTATTATTATTATTATCTT
>RDPX01000011.1:3198860-3227485 GCA_003991215.1 Morbakka virulenta | reverse complement strand
TATTATTATCGAGTGGTTACACACCATTTATTGGTGGTTGGGTGAAAAACCCACATTCAGCGCCCAGCAACAAGCCAGGTAAGTTGAATGCAGGCACATGTACTGCAGCCATAAGAGTGAGATAAATAGAAACCAAATCAAAATGGCAACATCACTTCAACCTTGCAAGTGCCACCCCATTATTATTATTATTATCATCATTATTATTATTGTTATTATTATTATTATTATTATTATTATTATCATTTTGGTTGAACTTTTCTCTGTGGCTGTATACAATTCCACTCCGGGCCTCTCCCAGAAATCTGAGGAAATGGAAAGGCTGGCTTCAGACAAACAAATATTTATATTATATTTATATCATATTTATTATTATTATTATTATTGTTATTATTATAATTATTGTTATTATTATTATTAATGTTAATATTATTATTATTATTATTTTATTATTATTATGCTCGCGAGGAGGACAGACGGGCTCTACCAAGCAAAACGAAAACAGATGAAATTTTAATTGTTTGTTATCAGCTGGCTATAGATTTATGTTAATTTGTTGAAGAAAAGCATAAAGAACAAAAACCACGATAAATAAAATTACAATTCTGGGTTTTGTTTGATGTGTTTACGATTTGCAGTTTTTGTCTACGATTACAGCTTGTGAGGAGGACAGACGTGCTCTACCAAGCAAAAAGGAAAGAGGTGAAATTCTAATGGTTTGTTATTAGTTGGCGACAGATTTATGGTTATTTGTTGAAGAAAAGCACAAGGAACAACAACCACAATGAATAAAAGTACAATTCTGGGTTTTATTTGCTGTGTTGACGATTTGCAGTTTATGTCATAAAGATTTTGAAGTTGTAAACAGACACACTTGGCGACATAAAGAAAAGATCAATCATCACAGAAACGAAGGGAACCATGGAAACGAAAATATCTTAAATGTTGAAGTTAATTTAAATCGTAATGACATCGCTAATAGTATTTCTCCCAAGTGTATTTGTGGTAGAATTTGCAAAGGACTTCGTGGTCTCAAAGCCCATCAGAGATCATGTAGATCAATTAAATCTCTAAACAACGACAACACTGTAGATAATGAGGTTGATGTCATCAATGAACAACATGAACTGAATAACCAATTCGTTGCAGAAAACAATAAAGATGTTCGAATGATGAATAACGAATTTCCATCACTGAAAGAAGGTACAAATTACCAAAATCTCCAGGGGATTGCCGACTAGCTAATGCTTATTTTCACTCTGAAATGCCCAAAGTCGAATTAAAATGTAATTTGAATGAACCAATGAGATTAATGAACTCCATTAATTATGATTATTTCCGCGACAACTATGGTTAAAGACATCACCGAGGAGGAGATAGCATTGAAGGGGAAATACAAACATTTCTGTAAAAATGAACTGTAAAAAGAACTCAAAAACTTAAAATTTAATAGCACAAATATCAATACCATTAAATATATTGAAAAGCAAATTAGAAAGAAAATAAACAAGAAGGCAATAGACATAACCAATGCTACTGACAACGACGAGGAAAGCAACAAAAACTTTTGGGGCTATGCCAAAAAAGTATTTGTACTCGGAGCGTCCGTTTTACCATTATTCAACGCCACACAGTGTACCACATATTTTACGAACGTCCTAAAATGTTTAAATCGTGAAAATGTTTTCGCAAAATCCTCAATGGATACCCAAATTGGACGATCCGACTGTTTTATTCGACTTATCTCCCCCATCCGACAGGGAAATCACCCGAATAATCAAGCGTATGAAGCCGCCCGGTTCACCCTGTCCGCTGGATCAGATATCCATTATATGCTTCAATCAGTGCTAGAATCTAAGAACTTTTATCGTGGAAATATGTTCGTAAGTAATTCAAACAAACACTCTGCCAGCTCAATGGTCAAAAGCAGCCATCATCCTGATCCACAAAAAAGGCGATCCCAGTTTGCCTGAAAATTTTCGACCAATAACCTTGGAACCTATAAGTTTGAAAATATTTATTTCGTTTTTTCGTAACAGAGTGTTTACCTTCTTGACCAATAATAGATACATCGAAAGTTATTACCAAAAGGTCTTTACTCCTGGTATGAGTGGGACATTCGAGCACATAACAAAATGAGTCATAGAATCAATCACTCCAGAAGGTTCCAAAAAAGCTTGACAGTAAAGCTAATCGATCTCAAAAATGCGTTCGGTTAAGTCCACTATTCATTGAGACAAACTGTTTTACGCTGTCATCAATACCTGTTGAAATTAATAATGTTGTACAAACATTGTATAGTTACTTTCGTTTATCGATTATTACGAACGATTTTTCCGCCAAATACATTCCGGTTCAAAAAGGTGTACTGCAAGAGGATTCATTCTCTCCTTTAATCTTCAATTTAATCGTCAATACCTTTTTACAGTGTATCAAGGACAATAAATATACCAACGTTGGTTACCGTGCCATCAAAGAATTCCTTCCGCGCAATTTGTTCCAATTTGCAGATGATGCAGTTGCAGCCACCTCATTGGAAGGAAAAAAACAAATTCTTCTGAACTTCTTCAGCAAATGGTGTAAATGGTCAGAAATGACAATAAAACAGTCAAAATGTTACGCATTTGGTATCTGTAAAAAGGGTACATTATCAGTCCAATACATCCCAAAGCTCTACTTAGACAAGACTTGTACCACAAATCGAGATTGATCATCATTTTACCTATCTGGGTCGACACTTTGACCTCAAAATGACGGATGAAATGCACAAAAAGGAAATAATAAAAATTGTGACTGAACACCTCGTAATCATCGATCGGCTACCACTTTATCCGAAAAACAAGTTGATGCTGTACAAGCAGTGGACATGATCGAAAATCAGCTGGCACCTGACAGTCTTCAAAATTTGTAACACGTGGGTTAAGAATAACATCGACAACCTCGTATCCAGGTACATCAGACTATGGCTCGAAATACCCATCAATGGTAACTTGTGTGTCATTTCCCAATGAAAACGAAAATTTGGTCTTGGGCTGAAATTACCATCTACTAGACATACTCAGTGGCAGGTAACAATTCGAAACAAAATTGGCAGTTGGCATAACGAGAATATTCGTAAAATCCACAAATCCACAGCTATGGTAAATGTTCAATATATGTTCAATGACTCAAGAAAAATCGTGAAGTGTTGAAGCAAATTCGCCTGCCAGACGAGCACCACTTAATCAATGACTTAACCACACAAAGTTTAGTGACTAAATCTATATGGAAGTGTGCCGACAGTAAATTCATCAGTCAATGGTCCAACGTCATCAGCCACCTCCCAAGGAACATCTTCAGTTTTGTCGTCCGTTACCTAAACAATACGTTTGCAAATGCTACTAATGCAGTCAAGTGGGGAATAACCAACGATCCGCCTGCAGATTTTGTGATTGCAAGCAAACCCTCTGCTACGTCATTGGTGGATATCAATCTGCAATAGTTAAGCTTAGATACAACTGGAGACACAACTCAATTCTTCTCCACATTTATAAAACCGTTACATCTCAAGGTTTACAAGCGTATGTTGATATTGACGGCCATCCCAACCCATCTTTAATAACAGGTGAGGCCCAAAGACGAGATCTTGTTTTAGTGAAAGGTAACAAGTTACTAATATTAGAACTTATCTTTGGGTTTGAAACCAATATAGAAAGTAACTTCGACCGTAAAAATCAACCCTACGAACAGTTGTTATCCAATTTATCGAGAAGATTTAGAGTGTATTATGTAAACTTGAGCTTCGGAACTCCAGGTGTGTTTGGGAAAAATAGCTTGATTGTTTCAAAACTAAAGTCCCTGGATCTCAATGACGAAAATGTTAAATTTATCATCAAAAGATCGATAAACATTTGTATACGGACATCATACTTTATTTTCTGTACGAAAAACAAAGAATGGGCAAGCCCAGAATTATTAATATGGTAATTAGCTGATACACCGTCTCTCAGTGATATGCCCAAATGGGGAATATAACTATAGAGGATGTACCACAACTAGGCTTCACTGTGCTATTTCTTGTCTTTCTGTTTTCAGCCATCTGCATCCAGGGACAACTCAGTTGTGTTGCAACCTGTATTGAGTAGATCAATTTATATATTCTAATTAATTTTCTAGATCATCAATTTATAAATAAAATCATGTGAAGTTTAAAAATTATTATACAAAATATTTTAACAGGATACAAAAGCTTCAGCTTAACGAAAAGCTGCTATCAACACTAGTTAATTAAATGTAAATACTCAACTTCAGTCACGTGAACTCCTAACCGAATAGATCGATAAGAGGTGGTAACTTGCCGCTTTTGGGTTTTGATTGCAAATATGAAAAGAAGGCATTCATAAACATTACTGACAGCACATACTACCAAGTCAAATTGCTATATCTGGCAATCAACGTAGCTTCATCCAGGAAAGTAATGTCATATCCAATGGCTCTTTAAGCGTAGTATCATGTACAATGAGGTAGTCATTCAGTTCTGTATATTTACTCTGGAGCCTCTAATGATCATCCCCATTTGATTAATTAAAATTTAAAGAAATTTCCACTGTTCCACCCCCCCAACTCCCTCATGTAATTATCTTCTATGTTTTTAATGTGCTACGTCGAACTCTTTTTTCGGAACTAGCTAAATCTAACAGATTTTTTATTACTTTCAAGAGATGTTCCTTTCCTCAACTTATGCTGCCACACATATTCTTCATGAACACAGAGTACAGTGTCTATACAGTTGTTGCTAATACAGTTGTGATTAACTTGCTAAATCGCTGTAGCGGAAATACATGGCTTTTACCATGGACTCCTAAATAATAACATCTGGACTGGAAACCTTTCAGAAATCTGGTGTTGGGTGTACAAGATGAGGCCGATACAAACTGTAGTTCCCAGACCCTCAGCAACAAACGGTGTCGCCATCAGATAAAGTGCCAATTTTTGACTGTGAAGAATACAGCCACGGTTAAGGAATGTGCTTCTGTTGGCTGCAGTAGTGCCTAAAAGACAGTAGAAAATCGCGCTGGCTTGACATTTCATATGTTTCCTTTAAATGACGATGAGTTACTTCAACACTGGATTAGAAAAAGTTCACGAAAAGACTTGTTGCAAAGGAACATTCTAGGTTAAGCTCTCTTTATTTTACCGTGGATTCGTTTGTCAGTCAAAGCACGGATAACAACACAAGGCGTCCGAGGAAGTGCAAAGAGTTTATTAGAAGGTATTTAAGAGACTTTGCCATAATTTCTTCATAACACGTTTAAGATGTTTCGTAGCTTGGGAAGGTTTAAGATATTCAAGATTGAGTAGTGACGGTTGAAAGAAATTTGCTTTGCTATAGAAGCAGGTCGTGAAGGCTGATCTTTGTTATCAGTACTGACACCTTTCATTGATAATGTAAGATAAAAGTTATATCATATCTGATAATGAAACTAATATTTAACTAATCATTTTGCGTTACATATGTAAGGCACATAGCCGTTTTAAACAAATCATAGTCGAGTTTTTACGTTGAAATTTTGGAAATGTCAGCATCGTAATGATTTACTTCCGATACTTCCGACCAACTTCAGATTTTTCTGTTATTTGAATGTTGTTTTGCTTCAGAAGTATTCCATTAGGTTCACAATTCAGTCTGTTTAAAATTGATGCTCACTTAAGACTGTTTATTATTTATGTTTTACCCATTTTTTCTCGTTTAAGGAGACTCAGAAAAGATGCTGTGCCAACATTGTTTTTATTTCTCATGTTCTGAAATTATGGCATGTATTAAATGTGAGAACAACAACTGCAGGAAAACACAGTCGTGACATTACAAGAGATCCTGTACGCTCAGTTAATGACTGGAAACTGAAGTACCAGGATGAGTTTTCAGATTTCCTAGACAGGTGGAAATCACTTGGGGAAACTTGGATTGACAACGGAAACATTTACTGCTGTGACACACACGTGTAGGACTCTTCCACTGATTGGCAAATATCTTATAGAGCTTCAAATATGTTCTGTTTGGAAAACTGCATTCTGACAACATTGAGAGCCGCTTCGGCTGGTACAGACAACTGTCAGGTGCTAACTATTTTACTTCTCTGAGACAGTTGCTGGAGAGTGAGAGGAAAATTAAGGCTATATCCTTTCTTAAATTTTCTGATATAGATTTTGATGTAGCATCTGGGTCATTTCAAGAGAGCAAGCAAAACAATCTCCAAGAGTGTGATTTTAATAAATTCACTGCTGCCGTAATGGAAGATACATTTTTAACTACTACTAACATTGCAGATGCAAATGCCATTTATTATGTATCAGGGGCCATTGTAAGGTCAGAGTTAAGACAAAAAGCTGGGTGCCCTTCCTGCGGTAGTATCTTACTTGATGGTGAAAAATCAATAATCCTTCGGGAAAGTGACTTGGATATTGTCAGTGAAAACGTAAAAAAGTTCTCAGAGGATATCAACAGAGGTGGACTCCTTTCACCAAGTACTACAGCTTATAGTTTGTGTATGGCATGTTTTAAAGTATTTACTGTGATTAAGTCAAATAAGGAACTCAGGACATTGTTTCTCTCAGAGACATCACAAAAGTATTGCTTCAATATGCTCATTCTGTCCATTTTGTCTTTGGATACAGACTTGCAAGAACATGTGGGTTCTAGCACCTACTGTGACCATGGGCACAACTTTCTAGAGAGTCTTATTTGTAGAATTTTCAATTGCATGATGAAGAACTTTGAAAAGGAGTTGACTGTCTGTTCAGAAAAAGGCAGGGAAAAAAAAGAAAGATAAGCAAACTGTGTGGAAATACTCAGTAGTCTGTTGGGTTCTTTATATTTCATGTTTTAAAGACAGTTGTAGTTTTACATGTTACTTAGGTTTTGTTTCCCATGGTTCTGCCATCCTCAATATTATGTAAATAGGTTATACAGTTTTTACAACATAAAAATCACTAAGTTAAATGCAATTTGTGTACTTTTCTGTGTTTATCACTGATTTTGACTATTTATTGTAACCCCGACCCCCCTCCACAGACATAGCTTTCGTAGACTTCCCCCTTATCAGTACTTTACTGTGATGACTGGTCACTATTTTGGGGAATTGGAGTTTCATCATATGATCAGATAGATGTAAGGAGAGCTGCTGATAGTGTAAGAATGTACTTTTGCTTCTGAGAAAAACAGGCCTCATGTTGTACACCCTGGAATCCAGTTTCCAGTCCAGATGTTATTATTTAGGAGTCCATGCTTTTACTTATGGAGAACTTGACAAAAAATCCGTGGAAGGAAAATTAAATTTTTTGCCTATTAAATCCTCTGGACACCAAGTTTTGTTTAGGTGATAAAAATCTTAAAGTCTACCTCCATTCGATGGAATATAGTAAAAATAAGCAAATAAAATATGGCAATAACAATATTTTTATGGAATTTCAGCTTTATCTCTGTGTACATGTTTGTTGAAACAGTAAATCTAACACTTATACCACTTGGGCGCTAGCCATCAATCTTTTTTGAACATCTTTGGCTCTCTATATCTGTGGGTAATGTGTTACCTATGAAATTCCCTCTTTTTAAGGGGATTTAAAATGAGTTTTGTTCACAAAGAGATTAGTTCGCATGGAAACAAACACCCGCCCCTGGAACCCATTTTGAGCAGTTTATGCTGTAATTAACTGAGTACTGACATAAAGCTACATTCACTTGTGGAGTTCCAATATTGAACCACCAGGTTACACTTTGCCAGAACTTCCTTCTTATCACCGATAGACAAGCTTTAGTTGTTAGCCTGTTCCTGAAACGTGACCTACGAGAATGATAACAGGTGCCGTGTAGGCTCTCTCAAGGAAATGTAGCTTAACTAGCCTTCTTTGGTAACCTTCCTGGAGATGATATCTCGAAAAAATCACCCCAAAGATTAAATGAATCACTTCATCCTCAGTCGCTTATCACTTCTCCCTGTCTTATTAGTCTCATAAGGACATTCTCAAGAATTCTTTGGTTTTTCGTAGACTTTCAACTGCCCGGTTTCTTCTGAACCTTAAAAATACCCTGTGCATTGCTCAGCCTTTGATATCACTTGTGTTTCCTGTAGGCTAAGAAAACTGCTATTAATAGACATAGACCTACCAGCCAGTTTACTGTTTCAATGGCAACTTTTTCTCTCCTTATAAGACAATCATTAAAACCTCTCGAACTTTTCTTTTCTAACAACCTTTGCTGAAAACACAACTTTGATTCGGCTACCAATTCTGGAATATTGAAAGTAAGTTTTTTTTCTATAGTGTTAGCTCAAACTTTGCTCTTGAATTCATCTTTAGTGTCTATAAGACATTAATTAGGCATTTTCATGGGGTATTATTGTCATCTTTGGACTGATGTTCCTTCCTCTTCCCTCCTATACTCCTTCGTCGTATTCAATTGAAAACTTCGTGAGACCTTTCCTTGTTGTCTAAACCGAGCCCCTTTTTCATTGTCTTCACGTTGTATTCCTTTCCTAAATTCACAGGTACTTGTATTGAAATTTTTTTTTAGCAAAGTTTTGTCACTTTTTCCTTGAACGTTTTTTACCACTCTACCAATCTTTGTACATTTCCTTATTTCAAAAGTTTCTTTGAATCAGTTCGAAAAAAAATGCCCTGCTATTCTATGAGCTTCTATTCGGGGGACAGGGAAACTTTGAAAGTCACTTACATCCTTTTGCTTTTCGGGTACGTTAGATCTTACTTTTTTTAAATCATCTGTTAAACGTCGTCTCATTTCGTTTCTCTAACTAACCTCTTCATTTTTTTCTCTCAATTACTGGCAAAGATAGTACTTGGTTCTGGCTGTGACAAGAGTGAATAAAATTTCAATAGTAATTCGAAGATCTTTTAGAAACTACATAACATAATAGCAGGTGATGTCAACTATTACAGGATAGCTGGTCATCTTTCTAAGTTTAGCAAACATGTTGATGCAAATAGTAATAAATGTTCATAGTTCCCTATCCTTATCTAGCCAATGATACTGAGGATTATAGGAATTAGCAAAATTTTCATCAAATTTGGTTCAGCCATTGAGATTAACCAATACCTTCCTTCCTGAGTGAAAAAGAGTTTGAGATCAGCAGTTTTCCTTCTTATGATTAGGAATAAGCATATAACAATGAGAGACACAATTAAAAGATCAAAGTTTACAAATGGATGTGAGGTCCAGAAAAATAATATAGGCTATGACCAACTTTATAGAATGATAGAAGACAAGACCTAAATTAGTAGAAAGTGAGAAAAGATGATAAGCAGACTAATCAATATTGCGAGTGGCTTTTTTACAAGGAGACAGTTTTTCCTCCAGCTGGATTGTGTCTAACCAAAGTATTAGTCACAATGCTGATGAAAGAATCAAATGGTTACAAAATGGGAAAAGTAAGGGACAGAGAAATTAATAAAAAGCATAGCCTTTTCTATAGACTATTTGGAAATATACCAGGAAAATCACCAAGAGCTGGAGGTAGTTAAAAAATTCATAGTTAAAGCCAGTATGGATACGGTTGCCTGTTATGGTACACAGAAATGCACTAAGATTATATTTAGAAAAGGAATGTGAGGTTAATGGTGAGAAACTAACAATGCTAGAAGAAAAGATAATAGCATTAGATTCAGAGAAAAAAAATCCTTTAATATAAGCAAGCAAATAAACTTGACATGAAACCAGCGGTGAAAAGGATAAAAGGCGAATGAGAAAAAAGCTAGAGCAATTAACGATTTGACTACCATAAGGGATTTGGCAATGCAAAATAGACAATTTTCGGGGTTTTTGAGCAATTTCTAATGCTTACTTAAAATAACTAGGTCCCTTTTACTATGCATGCATGGCTACTGAGATACAGAGCGGGACACCAAAGTCCCTGTGGTAGACAAGAGATACCGACCAATAAAGATTAATAGGCTGTAATGAATAAATAAAACAAAACTTAAGGAATATAAATGATTTCTTTTAAATTCCTCGTCAGGCATATAAATATTGCTTTTCATCCTTCACACTTATGGCTAGGGACAATGGTGTCCCTGTGGTAGGGAGTGGGTAGTGTTGCTTATGGTTCCCAATATTATGACATTCATAAATGTGCAATAATTGAAATTAAGTGGAAGCTAATAGAAAAAATGTTGATTTTCCAACCATTTGCAGATATTTTTCTACTCTATTTCTTCATGCAATCTTTGCATTTTCTTATTGTTCTCTAAATCTTTACATCATAACTACCTGGTTTCATAAGTTCTATAGTTATTCATTCTAACTGGATTTTCTTTGGCAAATTCAGGGAAGGTTCAGGGAATGACGGGTATGAATAAACTACCATCATTTTGCATCAAAGATTTCTCTAAATATTTCAACAAAACCAATGCAATCAATACAATCAAAGGCAATACCAATATTATAAGCAGCACTTGAAAACTCTCATGCGATATGAAACTTACAAAAACAGTTCCGTTCTTTTGTCATACAAAGCGCGACGCCAATAAGCTTCACACCTTGCAAAAGTCCTCCATTCTTTGCCCTCATCGGCACAGAAATGACCCCAAAGACGTGTATTCAAAAGTTCAAGAAGGTGCTGGGATGCTGCAGCAGGCATTCTAAAGCAGCGGAATATCGTGATGGTCTTGATGCTTGGCTTTGACTACCGATCAAAAACTTGGTAACAGCGATTTCGAAATATAACAATGTCAGTTCGCACGGATTCAAAATATTGAATACAATAAAGCTGTTG
This sequence comes from Morbakka virulenta, assembly GCA_003991215.1. Classification (NCBI taxonomy): domain Eukaryota; kingdom Metazoa; phylum Cnidaria; class Cubozoa; order Carybdeida; family Carukiidae; genus Morbakka; species Morbakka virulenta. The sequence goes on along the minus strand of RDPX01000011.1, from coordinate 3,216,722 downwards.
ACGCAAGCAATATCCATCAATCGAAAAATAAGTGCAAGTAATAATGCACCTTTGATTTTCGATAAAAACGGCATGCAGCAAATTGCTAGTCTAAAAGATCAACGCTTTCCATTCCTCTGTTGTATTTCTTTACCATTTCTGGACAGGAAACAGAGACCTTAGAAGCTGAACCTTTTTGTCTCCTCTGCACACTTGATTCAATATCAACTCCTTCAAGGTTGGAACCACATAATAGAACACCTCTGTTATCGAACCATCTACAAACGGCCACTTCGTTAGAAAACTGAAAATGGATATCATCATGTCTCATTTCACGGTCAGTGAGTACATTGGGCACATACCTCCGGTTTGATCTTATCGTGCCTACACCATAAATGCCGTTTTCAAATAACTTCTTTATCGAGATTGTACTGTTGAAAAAGTTATCAAAGAAAACAGTGCAATAAGCCTCTTCAAGGCCTTTGCACAGCTCAAATACCACACTATCGCCGATTTCCAGTTCTGTAGCATCCTTCTTCACAAGGTACAGAATTAACTCGAATAGATATCCTGTCACACTATCATATCTACATCTCCACTCGAACCCCCACTTGACAGGCTTGCTCTTGATGGACTGCTTCATTGAATGTTTACCCTTAAACTTTGTCATGTGTTCATCAACGCACTGTCCCGCCTAGTCAGAAGCAGCTTCTTTGAAGCCATGGTTTAGTAATTCAATAATTGGGCGTACCTTGTAACATTTATCAGTTTTATCAGCTGTGCCATTGTTTATGAAGTGCAGATTTTGCAGAATATCCTAAAAGTGTTTGCTAGGCATGGCATGCTTTATTCCTTCGTTTCCAACAAAAGAATCGCACTACTCATACATGTCGATGGAGGGCAACTTGTTTATAGACATGATGTATATGATTCCAAGGAAAGCCATTATTTCTTCCGAATCAGTCAAAAGGTTTCTTCCAATTTGTGCAGCACTTAACGTTGACTGCTCCACAAGTAGATTTACTAAGTCCTCCAGGTTTACCACTTTGGAAAAAACATAAAGTGCTGTTGCATTTTCAAGGAACTCCAGCAAAACAGCCGATCCAAGAGTGCATTCATTTCGCTTGTGTTTTTACTCTGACGTTTCCAGTTCTTGGCTTGAATGCCATCTTTACCTTTTTTGGACGGACGTTTGTCAATTTTGCCATATCGGCCACCAGCGATGTGTATATGGGCATCTGGAGTGATAAGATTATGTAGATCGTCCTCAGGTTTTCCACGTAGTGGTTCATCAGAAAACAATATTTGCTACTGCTCCTATCTGGCAGTACAGCAGTTCAGCAGGATATAAGATGCAAGGAGACAATCAATTAATCTTACTGTTTGCTCAACTGCTCAACTTGCTTGCTGTTTGCATAAGTTTGAATATGCTGTTTGTATAATTGCTCAAGCTTCCTCATGTATTACTGACATAACTGTGATTCACTCTTAAAGTAGATGTAGTATCTGGAGAAAATTTCCCCTCATACATCAAAGCATCTGGCATCATATTGTTTATGATATAGTTTCATTATTACTCAAGATACAGCATTTTTGTAGCTTGATTAAAATTGGAGTAGTGTAGGACTCATGCAACATTATAAATATGAAACAAATATTCAAAGGCAGATATGTATAAGTACTAGTCGCTATACAGTGTTCAGGCATATTGTACACCGTTATCTATCACATGGACACTGATATCCCACAATAAAAAAATTAATTTATCTCATGAACGACAATGGGTTAGACATTGAAATTTGAGATGTGTAATCTTTGGATAGTGCAAATACAATATTTAGCCTCAGATTATTTTTCTTACGCGAAGATAAATTACAAGCGGATTATAAAACAATAGCATAAACTCTCCCCAGAGCCCTTTTTGCAGAACCAAATGATTTCTTTTACCCACTTATTTATCCAAATATTTTTGGTTTGTTTTGAAATTACTGTTGACTGGATGTAACAAAGCAATAATATTGATGATATCTCTTTTATTTTGGGAACTGTGACAAATTAAAATCCTGGAACATCAGTGCCCCATCCGAGTCAAAGTTTTAATCAGTCATTGAATGAAGAAAAAATAATGAAAGCGATAAACTGTTGGGTAATACCAAAGGTTGGGTCTTGAAGAACATGTGCAAGTTTGGAAAAGGAGTACTTAAAGAATTTGACATGGTTAACAAGCCTACTTTTTTAAGGCTAAAAACATAAAATGTTTGCACTGCAAGAATAGACGGTAGAAACAAGAGCATGAAAAATAATCAGAAGACTTTTTGCAGACGATATAATGTGTACGTTTTGTGGCGAGCAAACATAGACAGTGCAACATCTCCTGTTTGGATGCAAACAGCTGGAACTACTATTACTACTACTACTATTACTACTACTACTATTACTACTACTACTATTACTACTACTACTACTACTACTACTACTACTACTAATAATACTGCTATTACTACTACTAGTACTACTACCACTACGACTACTTCTATTACTACTACTATTACTACTACTACTACTACTACTACTACACTACTAATGCTTGCTTTCAACTTGCTGGCTTGTTGCTAGGCACTGAAGGCGACCTATTTACCTAACCATCACTAGGTGATGTAAAACAACTCAATACTAATAATAACAATCAATAGCCAACCAACTGCAATAAAAAAGCACAGTTGCTTCTTTTTTTCTCAACATTAGGTTTTTATTGTCTGTATATGGCAAGTAAAATTATTTAGTACAGCATGTATTTTTCTTCTGGTTCCTATTTCTGAACATTTCTGAACGGAATAAGCGCCTTCCTCGAATAGAAGCTCCCCTCTGAAGGGATATCTTTGAACAAACACCGCGTATAAGAGGAAAAAGTCTTTTAAAGATTTAAAAAAGATTATAAAACTTTTAAAATATACTTTTATTTTTTTCCATCAAGCCCTTCATAATAGTTTTGTACCATCTGTGGCACCAAAAAAATAATTGAATAATTTTGATGTTGCTTTGGCCAGCCCTCGTCTTCAAGATACAATTAAAACTTAGTGCTGAAAGCAGGTAATTGCTAAACCAAAATAATATTTTTCAGAAAAAATGTAGTAAAATACCAACGGAGTTTTCATTTCCTTTATGTATAAATCTACACTGCTAAACCCAGTTTGTTTGAAGTGTCTCAAGGCACCATCTTCAACTTGAGCTGTTGGGTATGTTTATCTTGATATAGAACTTTTAGGTGTGCCACCACAGATGTTTTTAGATGGTTTAAGTTTATTTTTGTAAAAACAAGCTCGTTAAATTTAATATATAATCTAGCCATTACTTAGCCAAAACAATACTTTTTTCCAATAGCAGGGCCACAAAGGAATATAAAGCTTTACAAACCAAAAGAAAGGTTTGTATTCCTCCAACAAATAAAAAACATAACAATATCTTATCCCTGGTTGTTTGCAGTATAATTCAAAGTTATAGTCAATTCAAAAAGGTAAAACCGATGTTGCAAGAAATCAAACAGTTAAAAAGAATTAGAATTTACAAAATATATTTATATTACCAAATAAAAGGACAGACAGAAAAAATCTCAACGCCAAATGTAACATAAAAAAATATAGGATATAATATAACATCAAAAATATAATATGATATAATATAATATAATATAATATAATATAATATAATATAATATAATATAATATAATATAATATAATATAATATAATATAATATAATATAATATAATATAATATAATATAATATAATATAATATAATATAATATAATATAATATAATATAATATAATATAATATAATATAATATAATATAATATAATATAATATAATATAATATAATATAATATAATATAATATAATATAATATAATATAATATAATATAATATAAAATAATATAATATAATATAATATAATATAATATAATATAATATAATATAATATAATATAATATAATATAATATAATATAATATAATATAATATAATATAATATAATATAATATAATATAATATAATATAATATAATATAATATAATATAATATAATATAATAACAGCTTTATAATTATTAGCCAGATATTGAAGGTAAATTATAAATTGTTCAAAACATGCTCTTGGGCTATCATATTTGATAGAAGAAATAAATAAGAAATCAATATTTGCTGTGCTTCTGCAATATGCTCATTCAAACAACGTGATGGAACAAAGAACAGAAATTTGGAAAATGTGGTGTATGCAGCATTAATTTTATTGGAGTAAGTGCTTTACTCATCCTGACAATATGTATCCCATACCTTAGGTATCTAAAAGTTGTATATGGTAAGTTGAAGATTTCATGTAAATTGAATTTTTGTAGTTTCAGTTCCAAGCCAAATGATTCTCGAGTAATTTTGGAGTGCGACATTTTTGTTCTTTTTCAATTTCCGTTTTGATGCATTTTTACGTTGGCAACATTTTTCTAATTTCCCTTAGTTTTGCTTAATTTTTCCTATTGTTGCCCAACACGTCAAATTTTATAAACGATACACTAGATACAATATGAGCTGAGATAAGATAAGACAAAAAAGAGAAGCTTAATATTTAAACTTTGATGACATCGATAATGGTCATTTTGATGAAAATGATGTGTGTAACTGTGGTTCAGTTGCATGAAGAGCTTCAATTACTAATTCGTAATGAAGCTTAAAAATACACAGCGATGTGGGAGAGGAATAGAAATTGCGCTTAAACATGCAGGGAAAACGATAGCCAGAAACAACACTTTTTATCAATATGTTGATATAAATCGGGTGGAAATTGAGAAATAACCAGAAATGTGTTTTCGTTCTGCAGAAAAACGAAAAAATATTTTAAAGCCAACAGAGTATTTAAAAAGAATTAAGTTAGAACCTTGGATTGGAGATTTTCGCCAATAAAATACCAGTAAGCTGACAAATAAGCGCACCACAAAACCAAAAAGTTAGCCTAAAAATCCCCGAAAAACATCTAGTCGATCATTAATATTTAAAATTTTGATGTCCTAAGTTAAAAATTCAATTTTGTTCTGTTTGACCTGCTGATAAAAATCATGGCAAATCGCCAAATACTGCAGTGCAGGGAAAAGAAAAATTATAGTGAATAAAGCATTGGTTGAGGTTTTACTTATTGCCTTGGATAACAGATGAAAGCCCCACTTACTGAAATTTTCAAATGAATAGAGGAACTTAAAATCGATCGCAGTGTCATCAGGTGCACTATATTTTCACTGATGGCGCCCGCTTTCTGAATTACACTCACTGACCTAGTAAACACTTACTTTTGTTTATAACATATTATCTCTGTTTAACAATGACCTAGTAAACATGTAACATATGCGATTTGTATATTACTTATTTTCTCTGTATGATATTGTTTCGGCAGCTGATATAGCCTATGGCAAAAAATAATCGAATGCTTGATAATCTCATGACAGTACTTTACATATTACTGGAATTAAAGGCGAGCTGAAAATGCCTATGGTGTGTTTATGGGTATTAATAAGACCTAGGATCTCTAAACAACAGCCCTTACAGTAGCCCAACATTTCCAGCCCTTAAAACAATCTTCTATAGGATCCGGTACAGGTTATTTAACAGTAAAGTGTTACAGCAGGCAGATGTTATGTGGTTTTTTTATTTTGAAATTTTTCTTATCAAAATTGCTTTCCTTTCAAAGGTGGGCGATAAAACTGCTTTCCCTGTATACAACTGCGTTTCCGATGTGACCCTTTCTTCATGTTGGAGAAATGACTAATCTCTGTCTTTTCAAAGTTGGGCAACAAAAGCGCTTTCCGTGTAAAATGCTCGTTTGATGTGACCTTTCCTTTATATCGGAAAAATGACTAATCTCTTTCTTTTCAAAGGTGGGCAAAAAAGCGCTTTCCGTGCAAAATGCTTGTCCGATGTGACCATCCCTTTATATCGGAAAAATAACTAACCTCTTCATTTAACCATAATTTTAGATTCACTAGTGCTTGAAAACAATACCAGATGCCTATTTGATGAACTATGACATTTTTCTCGTTACTGCAGCTTATTTTTCATGTATGGTAGTGGATAGATTTTTTAAGTTGGTCCTGGAAAGATTTAAAAGGTTTTGGAATGACAATGGTAGATGACTCTCACTGTCACAGAAATACATTGTTCGAATTACATTGCTAGACCACAAAACAGCATAAAGCTTTATTTGACAATTTTTTGAATTTTGTAGTAAATTCTTAAGCTTTCAATTTAATATTTAGCTTTGTGTTGCACAAAGTAAATATGAAATAACGTATGAAAGTAAATAATATATGCTAAATGGAGACAAAACAAACACGAGCTTCAAAAGAATGGAATTTTTTCACTGTACTATTCCAAAATTCTGTTGCATTACCTAAAATTTCAAAACTCACTTATGGTACATTTTACTTAATCGAATAAATTTTTAATTTCAGAAAATAAAATATTAGCTTTTTATTATTAATGTTTTAAAAATAGAGGGGTCAGCACAAGTTAATTTTTTAATGTATTGACTAATATCGAGCAGTTTCATTTCAAACGTTGCCCATTGCTGAACCGAGTGAATTAAAGAAACCGTTTTTGAAAACGGAGTTATTGTTTTTTGAATTTTTGAATGTTGATTTCTTGTTCAGACACTGTAAATTTATGCTAAAGCACCTCAAGTAATTCAAACAGGTTTTATTATATTTTTATTTTTAGAAAAATAATTAGAAGTGATCATAAAAATGTGGTTTTCTGGGCAGTGGGCATGTCGGTCGAGGTCCGGATTAACAACGGCCGCCATTGCTGCTGAAGATCTTCAGGGCGGTAATGGAAACAACGCTACTGCAGGTCAACGAAGGAGGCATAGGAGGCGTGCTGGAGCGTGTGTCAGACAGAAAAGGGAGCGTGGAAAGGTGAAAAGTGTGGAGGTGAGGGTAGGAACCTTGAATGTTGGAACAATGACAGCCAAGAGTCGTGAAATAGCGGACATGATGAGAAGAAGAAACTGGGTATCCTCTGTGTGCAGGAGACACGATGGTGCTAACGCCAAGAACATAGGGGATGGTTTCAAGCTGTGCTACATGGGAACAGAGAAGTCCAAAAACAGAGTGGGGGAAATATTGAAAAAGGACTTTACAAATGGTGTGTTCGAAGTCATCAGAAAGTCAGACAGGTTGATTGCAATAAAGTTGGAGACTGTACAGGAGGTCGCAAACATCATCAGCGCGTATGCACCTCAAGTAGGCTGTGACCAAGTGCAGATGGATGATTTCTGGTGTGATATGGAGGACCTAGTAAGTGGATTGCCGAGCACAGAGTGTATCATCATAGATGCAGACTAGAATGGGCATGTGGGAAAAGGAAGCAATGGAGATGATCTGGTGAGGGGCAACCTTGCTTACAGACAGAGATATGAAGAGGGGCAGAGGATTGCGGACTTTGCACTAAGCACGGGAATGGCAGTGGTGAATACATTTTTCAACAAGAGGGATAACCATCTGGTGACCTATGAGAGTGGAGGGAGAAAAACCCAAATAGATTACGTCTTGTGTAGGAGATGCTCACTCAAGGATGCAAAGGATTGTAAGGTTATCCAAGTGAAGTAGTGGCGAAACGACATCGAGTGGTTGTTGCGAATTTCTATTTGAAAGGGAAACACCAGAAGGCCAAGAAATGTGAACCGCGGATCAGATGGTGGAAATTAAGAGAGGTGGAAAGCAAGGAGGAGTTTAGCAGAGCGGTGATGAACAGATTACCATCAGAGATTGGTTTGGCATCGTGGGAGGACGTTTCTGAAACCGTGGGAGAGGCTGCAAGGAGTGTTCTGGTGGTGGTGAAATGAAGAGGTCCAGAGTACGATTGCCAGGAAAAAGCAAGTACTAAAGGAGTGGTATGACACAAAGGATGAAGGTGGTAAACAAAGATATGATGAAGCGAAAAGACTAACAAAGGTCGACGTAGCTAAGGCTAAGAGTGAAGCGTATGAGGTGTTGTATACTGAATTCCAGGAGAAAGGTGCTGGGAAGCAGGTCTATAGACTAGCAAAGCAGAGAGACATGGCAAGCAGGGACGTGCAACATGTGAGAATGGTCAAAGGAGAGGACAGTCACGTTTTGACAAGCAGGGATGACATTCTGCAAAGATGGAAGCTCTACTTTGAAGGACTGATAAATATGGAGAACCCCAGGGAGAGAAGGTCAGGTTAGCAGGAGGTGAATGGAGCCGAGGTACCAGACATTGACAAGGAGGAAGTGAGGAAGTCCATGAGAAGAAAAAAGGGAAAGTCGGTCGGCCAAGACAATATACCAATGGAGGCGTAGCTAGCCTTTGGCGACACTGGGGTTGAGTTCCTCACCAAGTTGTTTAACAAGATCATGCAGGGGCAACCAATGCCAGCTGATTGGAGGAAAAGTACCCTGATCCCCATCTACAAAGGAAAGGGGAATGTACAGTGCTGTGGAAATTATCGCTGGATTAAGCTCATGAGTCATACCATGAAACTGTGAGAGAGAGTTATTGAAGACAGACTGAGGCGGATTGTCAGTATCAGTGAGGAACAGTTTGGCTTTATGCCGGGGCAAAGAATAATTATTCGTAACAACGTTCTTATGAAATGTTTTAAAATGAACTTTACAGAAATATCTTAAGAACCTACATAGGCTTAAATCAGAAAATTCTTTAAGAATATGGAATGAAACAAAAATTAAGGCTTTTTATTACGAAAATAAGCTGTGTGATTCTTCTCTAAGATTTAAATTATCACCCCCTAAACAAAAAAATCTTAGCTTATAATTGTGAGATTCACTTGCTCATATTCCTGATTTAGGAGCAAGTTATTTAATTTATCAGTTAAGGTTTAAAAGTTCTATTCCGAAGTTTCGTGATCATACCTACAAAAAAATCAATCTTTATTCATCACATGAAATAACATATTTTCTTCAAAAGGTGGAGCCAAATAATAGCACCTTTTGTGTAAAACCCCAACCACGATATTATATGGAATATATATACATATTTGTTTCTTAACTTTATTACTCTATCCAATGTCCAAGTTACTGTGAGCAAGATTCTAACAAGATTGAAGTGTATAAGCCTCATCATCATCATCATCATTATCATCATCATCATTGTTCGACCTCAGTCGAGATGATGGATTGAACAACCTTCCTCGAATAGTCTCAGTCTTCCATAGCTGCTTTAAGGTCTTGACCTGCTAAGCCAGTATCTCTTATAATGGTATCTAAGAAGTCAATTTACCAGAGCCCTTTCCGATGTATTGGGGTTTCCAGAGTATTAGTGATGAAATTACTTCTGAAGTTGCTCTATGGCAATGGCCTGGAAATTGCACTCTTCTAGATTTGACCAAACTAGATACTGGTGAAAGGTTGCCATAAGGTTGACTCTTGGTTGGGTGTAAGCCTAGCTAAACTCGATAATTATTAAAAATAAATATTAGGTAACAAGATTTAAAAACCATCTATATTAATACCATTATCACAATTTTTCTTAAACTTCTTGTCTGTTGGGGTCAGATGTTTTCACCTCAAAGAAAAATTCGTCAATTTGCTGAAGACTCAGTTCCATGCCCGCAGATGTAGGTGTGAGTGCAAAATTGATTTGGATAAGAATGTAATTTTGGTAGGCTAGATTAAAAAGCAGATGGCTGTAATAACCACAGAAACCTGATTAAACCCAGATCATTGCAACTTAATTCATCCACTCTTTGTTAATTACATTGGGATTCATATAACGATAACGTTTACTGAATAAATAATTCGGTGTGAAATTGTGATATAAACGGAACCATTTTTCAAACATTAGGAACGTGAAATAATTAAGGTTTAATTCAATAAAGGGTGTAGTCACTTTTGATTTCAGGGTTATGTCAATATGAAATGAAGTTGTTTTGGTTACATATTATTCAAAATTTTCAGTTGGTTACAAAAATTTAAAAATTCGAACAATATGTCGAAGGTTTCAGACTGGTCTGAAAATTGCATCTATCAGAACTAAGTATTTTTTTAATTCACAAGAACTTTGCCCAATAACTTTGTTTTAAATTATCGTGTTCAAATTCCCTACTTGATATGCTTTTCTTAGTTCCAATGGAGAAAAAAGACGTTTTATATAACATCACCAAAAATCATAGTTATTATTCTGAAAGGTAGATTTTTTTTACCAAGTTGCAGCTTTCCGTTGAAGAAGATCATTAATGTATCTCTTATATTTTGTGAGTATGCTTCATTAGAAAAACATTGATTGATAAGGAAAAATAAACATGTGACTGACTCTCGCCTATTTCATGCGGAAATGTAAGAATTAAATGAATATTGCTGTAATGTAGGAATATGAGTAAAAAGCAAAGAAATAAACCGTCCCACACGAGAATCAAACTCCAGTCAACACAGTAACCTAAATAGCACCTTAACTATTCGGCTACGGAGACTTTGTTAACACTGAATGTTACCACTCAATCGTTTTAATGATCTCGGTGCTTGAAGAGACGTAGGGTCTAAAAAGGGCATTACAGTTCCCCTTTGAGGATCGGTCGAATCTCGTTGGGGACGATCTCTTTTGTTGATTTGTGCTTCCTTTTTAAATTTAAATCTTCAGATTTTCTTAACAATATAAAGTAAAGAGACTGTTCAAATCCCATCAAAAATAAAATGTGATCGACCTCTGCTGTATTTTCATTAAGAATAAATTTCTATAATGACTTTATTTTTAAGTGTAGTAATAATTACGGATACTCTTTTAGCAATTTATCAGTAGTCTTTTTAGTAACACGTGTTAAAAAAGCATAAGTTGTCTGTTGAAGATATTTGTTTTCTTTAGGGTACAGTTTTTTTCGTCAAATATGAGGAGGCCTTGTGGAAATAAAAAGAATTGAGGGAACCAATAAGACACTAAATTAATTTTTACAAAACTTTTGAAATGAAATGTTATTTCAAAAGTTTTGTAAAATTTCAAATTTAAGTATTTATGTATAGGAAGGTGGGTCTAAACAAAGAAATGAATCTTGGAAATATTTACCAACTTTTAAAGTGCAGCCGATTTTCTTCACAGCAAAATAAGTTAGCATTACTAAATTTGCTTTCTGACTGTCAGTTTGTACCCGTGTGACGAAGAAGAAGGCGATTTTTCTGTCTGTGTGTGTTTTAAGAATTTGGGTAGAAAACCCTTTGTACTTTGTACTATTATTATTATCATCTTCATTTTGCATTTTGCTCAGGCTGTTCTTTTTTTGTCGAATAACATCTCTTTGGCGAGCCACAACTAGCAGCCAATGGCCAAGAGGTTTTTTTCACCTTACATCTCCAATACTTTTCGAAGTATCCTGGCTGTTCCCAACAAGTCTGTTTTTTGTACCACCCCAACACCTACTTCAATATCTAGTTTTTCCATCCATCCATTGAAATCTTTGCTTACGCATCCCATAGCACCTATTACCACTGGTACAACTAGCGATTTTCTCAACGGCCAGAGCCTTATCAATTCCCTCTTTAGGTTTTGGTATTTTTCAACTTTTTCATTTTCTTTGTCATGAACCGTAAAATCTCCTAGAACCGCAACATCAATGATTATGCATGACTTCGTCTTTTTCTCTACCAATACCAAATCAGGTCTCCTAGCCTCAATACCGTTGTCGCACTGGATATTCATGCCCCACAATAATTTCACTTTATCGTTTTCTACTGCTCCCTCTTGGCAATGTTCGTACCATTTTCCCTTCCTGTCCAGTCCATGCTTTTTACACAACTTCCAATGAATTAGCTTGGCAATATTGTCATGCCTTCTTTTGTACTCCCGCTGGGCTAGTTTTTTACACTCGCATATTAGATGTTGTACGGTCTCCCCCTTTTCCAAGCACATCCTACAAAGTGGATTTTCACTAGTTTTGTCGATCTTGTGCTTGACATAGTTTGTTCTTAATGCTTGTTCTTGGGCAGCGAATATTAGTGCCTCTGTTTGCACTTTAAGATCACTTTGCACAACCCCTTTCCAAGATAATCCCTTATCTATTTCATCATTCATTTCACGGTCGAACTGCCCATACATTCTTTTATGGTGCCATTTCATTTTGGCCTTGTTTTGGTTACTCCTTTTAAATTCTTCCTTCCCCATCAGGTTTCCAATTTCAATGATACCAACTTCCTTTACACCTTTTAGAAGCTCTTCTTTTGAATCCCGCACATACAATCTCAAATTGTTCGCACACAATTTTCAATGCTAATCAAACCTCTTCCACCATCTCTTCGTTTCACATACAGTCGATCAACATCACTTTTTGGATGGAAAGCACCGGATAAACTTAAAGTCTTGTGCGTTGTTCTGTCGATTTTTTTCAATTCCTCTACTTTTTACTCAATAATTCCGGCTGCATATCTTAGGAGTGCAACTAACCACGTGTTGATTGCTTTTATCTTATTTTTGCCATTAAGTTTGGATTTCAGTACTAGTCTTAACCTTCTCTTATATTCAACAAGCACTTTGTCCTTCATTTCATATTCTTTTATCTCATTCAGTTCAAGGATATCAAGGTAAATATATCCCTTTTCATCTACTTCTCTCATTACCTCTTCATTCGGTAGATGTCCGATGTCCTCACTAAATAGATACACTGTTTGCACCAGGGTATCTATTTGGTTTTTGTTCTTCCCAAAGAGTTTTAGGTCATCCATATAAAGTAAATGGTTTAGTTTGTATTTACTCTGACCCCATTCGTAGGATGCCTTTACTTTTCGTGAGTAGAGAGAGTGGGATCACACACTAGACAAAAATCAACGGAGAAAGCCTATCTCCTTGGAATATGCCTCTATTGACATACAACTCACATAGATCGGATCCTTTGGAAGTCAAGAGATGCTTCCATCCCTTCATACTTAATTCAATAAAACTCCTGATGTTTCCAGCAATACCACATATCTCAAGACACTCTAAGATCCAGCTATGAGGGAAAAAATCGTAGGTTTTCTTATAACCAATCCACGCCATAGCTAGATTTGTCTTTCTTTTCTTACAATCTTTAAGTATCGCCTTATCAATCAATAGTTGGTTTTTAGTCCCTCTACCTTTTCTCTTGCAACATTTTTGTTCCTCTGGGAGTAAGTTCTCACTTTCTAGAAAGCAGTACATCTTCTCTGATATTATACCAGTCATTAGCTTCCACATGATTGGTAAGCAAGTAATTGGTCTAAAATTACCAACTGTATTTCTGTTGGCTGCATCTTTTTGACACAGCACAGTTCTACCATATGTCATCCAAGTTGGTGTCTCCTTCTTTCCTTCTAGCATTTCATTCAATTGAAACGCTATTCTGCTATGCAACTTATTGAGTTTCTTTATCCAAAAACCTTGCACCCGATCGTGTCCCGGTGCTTTCCAGTTGGGCATCTTTTTGCATTGGTTATTGNCTAGATTTGTCTTTCTTTTCTTACAATCTTTAAGTATCGCCTTATCAATCAATAGTTGGTTTTTAGTCCCTCTACCTTTTCTCTTGCAACATTTTTGTTCCTCTGGGAGTAAGTTCTCACTTTCTAGAAAGCAGTACATCTTCTCTGATATTATACCAGTCATTAGCTTCCACATGATTGGTAAGCAAGTAATTGGTCTAAAATTACCAACTGTATTTCTGTTGGCTGCATCTTTTTGGCACAGCACAGTTCTACCATATGTCATCCAAGTTGGTGTATCCTTCTTTCCTTCTAGCATTTCATTCAATTGAAACGCTATTCTGCTATGCAACTTATTGAGTTTCTTTATCCAAAAACCTTGCACCCGATCGTGTCCCGGTGCTTTCCAGTTGGGCATCTTTTTGCATTGGTTATTGACTTGGTTCTCGTCAATCAATATATTTCTCTGCTTCACCTTCCGCATCTCTCCTTTCATTACCTTCAACCAATCAGCTTCCCTATTATGCTCTTTCTCTACACTCCAAATCTCACTCAACAAGGTATTACTTTTCTCGGCATTTGGGATATGACCGTCACTGTTTCCTGTCTGACCATTTAACTGATTGTAGACTTTCTTTTGATCAATATCAAACAATCTATTTATCCTATACTACTCTATTCTTTGCTCGTATCTAGTGATTTTAGCAGCCTTTTAGATTTAAGCAGAGGATTCTTTGCTTTATTTCTTCAATCACAGTTGTTAATCCTTTCCGTTCTACTCGGTATTTTTCCTTCACAAATTTAGCTTTGCCTTCTCGGTGATCTCAAACCTCTCCCCTTTCCAATCTTTCTGCAAAGCTAACATCCTTTTTCAGCTGTTTTATATCACTTTCAACGCGTCTCTTCCACCAAGGTTCTTGTTTTTTCCCTCTTTTGTACATTTTAAGACCAAGCTGATCTGCTACCCACACACCAGCAGCTTTGAATAGATTGTTTGTTTGGGTTATATTTGTTGTTTGAATGAGCTCAATAACCCTGTTTACTTTAGCTGTAAGTCTATTCAGACTCTTTGTATCAACTTTCTTAACAGAAATACCACTAGCACCTCTGCCTTCAATCATAATTTCCTGTAGCTGAATGGAGATCAGTTGTGCTTCCTCGTCAAATGTTTCAACATTCGGAATCGGATTTTCAATATCCTCGTGTGCTTCACCCAAGATATGATCAGTTCCCTCATCAGGTCCACTTTCAGCATTTCCTGATTGTTCTTCCTCAGCTTCTACAACAGTCTCATTCTCCTCCTTGTTATCTGCATCAGTCATCCTCTGAATACTTTCCAATTCCAACTTCGATAACCATCTATTTTTTCCTGATAGCTCTAGCTTGGTCACGCAATCGTTGTTCAGTAACATGAAAAATTCCACGTTCCCTCCATTCATGCATCAAGCTTTGGCGGTATCTTCGAATTGGATTACCGTCCATATCAAAAGGTTTGCTCCAAAAAAAACCCATTCCATCACAACCTTGTTCACTTCTTTCACCACTTTGTTCTGACAGTCGTAGGATGACGACCGGGCCCCCGCTGTCAAACCGGGGAACATCTTCCGGGCGATAGACCTTCACATGTAGCTCAAGCCCCATTCACGCTGTTTTTTTAACTACTTGTTTTATCATTCCACTCAGGCGAGGTTGTGTTTTAAAGTGCACAACCACCGGTATTTTTTATCGTGACACAGTCCCTACTTATGAGGCAGACTAGCCTCCGTCGAATAACAACCCGGCATTTTTTGGTCTCAGGGAGATTATTATTATTATTATTATTATTATTATTATTACTACTACTACTGCCCTTGTTGAACCAAGAAAAAAATCCGTTAAAATCATTTTTAAAAAGTACCACTTTTGACCATTGCTTTAAAAGAGGTAAAGTTTTCAATCTACCTTATTTCCAAAGGAAGTTGGTTGTAAAATTTTTCCCCAGTACTAAAAAAGCCTTTTTGGCCTAGTTCTAATCTCATTTTCAGAATTTTTAATAACAGTCTCTGATTTCTCGTATACTTAGCATGTTCAGTTATCTGAAAATAGTTCTTTAGGGGTGTACAAATGTCATCATGTAAACACTTCTTTACTAGCAGACAGCTTTTCATTTTCATCTTAGGGTAAATTGAAGGCACCCTTATATCACCATTACATTAGGTTACCTTAGGAGTTTTTTAAAATTTAAAACTGAACAAAAATTTTTTTTTACTTGAAAAACATGGACTTTTTAAATAAGTCTGTTCT
This sequence comes from Morbakka virulenta, assembly GCA_003991215.1. NCBI lineage: Eukaryota > Metazoa > Cnidaria > Cubozoa > Carybdeida > Carukiidae > Morbakka > Morbakka virulenta. The sequence goes on along the minus strand of RDPX01000011.1, from coordinate 3,201,029 downwards.
GAGCATAACAAAAATAAAAAACAAAAATGCTGAACACTTACTTCATCGTAAAACCAGAAATTGGAAATCATTCAGCAAGCAGAAAACAAAAATCAGCAGATAACAATTAGAGACCTAAATTTTCATTAGCTCTTTTTAAGGGTTACAACTTTACAATCATTAAAATAGCAACCAATAAGAAAAAAGAATAATAGGAAATAACTAAGATAACTTTACAATAAATTTCCCCGGCAGCACAGCCCGCCCGGACGTAAACACTTCTTCAAGATCCGTGCCTCGAGGCATTTGCGTAAATAATAAGCACAGCACGAAACAAAAGAAAAACACGATGAATGAAACTTACCTAAAAATGATTTTAAAATGAATGGAACTTATTTGCTATCATACTAGTGCTAATTATAAAACTATAACGCAAAGGCAAATAGCGCAGCGCTTTCCTAACATACCCCCTCTTTGACACATTAAGTGTCAAGCATGAGTTTGGAGTTCCAAAGCGCATCCTTTGCTGCCGCTCTGAGTAATAGATTTCTTTTCCCATCCGCACGCTCTACTGGTATGTTATCTCCTTTCTCATTGCTTCCACCACTTCCCATTCCCGTTCCATACTTGCTTTTTAATGTTTCATTACTTCTTTCCTTTCTGTCATTGTCACTAGAAATTTCAAGTGGAAATAGTTTAGGTAAGGGTCTGTTGACAAATTCTAGCTCACCGCGACCAAGTCTCCTTACTTTGGCACCTCTTACCTGTCCATCTCGTCCACTTATTAATTCGTCAATGACCCCCATTTTCCATTGTCCACGCTTCACATGGTCGTCTTGAATGAGTACTACGTCACCTGTATTAATTTCAACTGGTTTTCCCTTTCTCATCTTGTGTGTTTCTTTAAGATCTACTAAGTTTTCCTTTCTCCACCTGTTCCAGAAGTGTTGGAGTTTTCTTGTAAGATACAGAAATCTTCTGGACATTTTGCCTTCAGAATCCTCATACTCGTCTACCTTCAACTGTACTCCCTCAGACAATGACACTAATTTTCTACCATATATCAGATGTGATGGAGCTAATGCATCTTCAAGATCGTCATACAAGTAGGTTAGCGGTCTCGAGTTAACAGTGCTTTCAACCTCAGTTAATACTGTACTTAACTCATCGAAAGAGAGTTTAGCAGTGCCCACTACTTTCCTAAGACACCTTTTAACCGTGCCTATCATTCATTCAAAAAATCCACCCATCCACGCCGCACGTTCTATATTAAATCTCCAAGAGATTCTCAGAGATTCTAGAAAAGAGAGCAGTTTTGCTGTCAATCCAATAATGAATACTGTCAACTTTTACTTCAAATTCAAGGGCCTTAACCACAGTATCCATCAGTGTTGCTGGAATCCTAGCAGACATAAGTTCCAGGCGAGGGATACTAAGCTGTTTCAATGGAGCTACTCGTGATTTTGGATACAATAACTTAGTATATGTGCTTTGACTGGATTTGTAGACATGGAATACCATTACACAATATGCTTTCTTACTTGCATCTGCAAACCCGTGTAACTGGTAACTTACCCCCCAATCACCCTGATGCTTATCAAGAAAACACTAAGGGAAGGAAATTGTTTTAATATTCACGAGGTCTTTCAACCATAACCCCCATCTGGAAAACTGATCTCCAGGCAATGGGTCATCCCATCCTAGCTTAGCTACACAAAGCTCTTCAAAAATAATTTTTGCAGTGATTCCTATAGGACTGACTAATCCTTATTGAATTAATTAAGTTCTGAATTAATTGCAAATCTTTTCCATCAATTTCTACGTCCTTCGACATATTAAACAATTCATGGTGCCTCACTTTATCAAATGCTTTGCTGTAATCAATAAAGCACAAGTACAAATCCTTCTGGACTTCCACTGCTCTTTCAGCCATCATTCTTATGATAAAAATAGCATTTCTGGTACCTTTTCCCTCTATATATGCATTTTGCTCTTGTGAGATCTCGTGCCTTATTTTGATCTTCATTCTGTTCAACAGAATTTTCAGGATCAGTTTCATCATGTGGCTCATTAGGCTGATGGTCCGGTGTAGTTCGCATTCAGTTGCACCAGGTCGTTTTGGCAAAGCTATAAACACTGATTTGCTGAGGTCAGCTGGAATGTACCCTGTGTTGTATATTTTGTTTGCAA
>RDPX01000011.1:3140308-3174249 GCA_003991215.1 Morbakka virulenta | reverse complement strand
GGAGGGAGTGAGAGGGGAGAGGGGAGAGAGAGCGAGAGAGGGAGAGAGACAGACAGAGAGACAGAGAGAGACAGAGAGAGACAGAGAGAGACAGAGACACAGAGAGAGACAGAGAGAGAGAGAGAGAGAGAGAGAGAGAGAGAGAGAAAGCGAAAAAGAGAAAAGAGAGAGAAAGACAGCGAAAGAGAGAGAAAAAGAGAGAAAGCCAGAGAAAGAAAGAGAGAGATTGCTTTAAATACAAAGATAATCAGTAAAATTAAATCAGTCGTCCTAAAATTCGTTGGTTGATGCTTAGTTTCAGTCAACCGTTAAATACACAGGAATTAGCATTCATAGGGCATTGTATTCTTCATTAATACAAATAAGAAGTCTCATATCTTTTAAGTAACAGGAATCACGGGTTGTATGATTCACCATCTTGGAACATCAATGGCATCAGTGCAGTTGTTGAAGATCAGACCTGGAAAGTAAGACTTTAATTTGTTGCGTTAACTGGGTATTGCTTGATTTTACTAGAAACTGAAAAAAAAACTGTTTCGGGCTTTCTTATCTTGTATACAGGGCAAGGAGGCTGTCGAGTTATGCTATTTGGATATTTAACTAAGCATATTTTTTTCGTTTTATGCAGGTTTTCTAAAAATAATTATTGATTCACCATCAATAAGATTGCTCAGTATTCTTTAAATTAAAGTATTATGAGACAATCTTCTTCGACAATTACCTCTCCGTACAATTTCAAAACTTTTTGATAATCCTCTCGAAAAGAAGTTATGAAGGTGTACAGGTTCTAGAAAAACAACAATTGGCTTTGGCTCTCTTAGCCTTTCCCAAACTAACTGAATATAGTATTGGGTGAAAAATTTTTTTTAGTCCGAAATGATTTTTGGGTCATCTTTGTTCAGAAAAATTTGATTGGGATCAAAATTTTTGCTAAACAAATGTTGGGAGACTGCACTTGACTTTTGTTTTCGGAGTTGTTTTGTTCTTCCACTTTGTCTGATTACTCAACGAACATTTGAGTTTGGTCGTTCGTAGTATGTGGCCCCTCACAAGAAGACTCGCCTTTTAATGTTTAGCCCTTTTCAAAGAGAGATCCAGTGTGATAGCACACCACTGCATTCAATCCAATTGAATCATGCACAAATTTGGTGAATAAAAACTGTTATTTATCTTGTCACGTATTCAACGTTTTTGAATCTTGTACGATATTATGACTGAATTTGTACAATGCCACTCAATAACACACATGGGTTATACTTATAGGAAAGTGAAATGATACAAACTGATTAATGCTGATGAAGCTGGAGGTTTATTTAATATAAATATTATAACCATGTAGGCGACAATTGCTTTTTTTACAAATTAAAAGAAGATATGCTTGTAATTTTAGTCGTCTTTGTATTTTTGTAGTGTAAAGTCATGAAATCTATTTGGTAGCATATTCTTCAAGTTAATAGAAATGGACTGTTAATAATTCAACAGTAGAAGATTTATTGCTTATTTAACTGACTATGGGACCAGTCACTTACAATTTCGTTACAACCAATTTCTTTTGTGGATTTTCAAGATGTTCTGTAATCAACTTTATGGATGACAAGGATGACAACATGAGAAAGAGGTATAGTTTATCTCATGGCATTAAAATGCAAATAGTGCAATTGAGGCTTACCGGTTAGATTTAAGATCCGATGTAGAACCGATACCGGATCAAAACAAGGGAAAAGTAGTGAGACGCGTGTGGAATAGTTCATGTCAAAAGGCCAAAGTGGAAATCAAATTATATTTAGTCGATGCAGAGCTGCTATTACAGAAAATGATATTTTTTTACTTGGAACAGCACGTCTCAAATGTACTTCAAAAAATATCAACAAATGTAGAAGAACAGCCAATGACTGAGGTTAAAGTTGGGTATTACATTTGAGCTTAATCGGGGTTTTTTTCTACACATGTTTTACAGCTATTAGATTTGAATTTATCTTCATCGCTGTAAAGGATAGTTACAGCGATGTGTTAACAAAGAGGCATTAAACTTGAGTTAAAAATTCCCTCGGTTACAAAAGGAAAACCTGTTCAGTTATATCCCAGGTTTAAACAAGGCAGATTTCAAAATCATCGTCTTAGTAATAGTTGTTCCTTTATAAAACTTCACTGCTGTGGGAAATTGAAAACATGCATCTATAGTCTTAACTCCCATTACTGAATAGTATATCCTCTTTAAACTAGCTTTATTCGGAGCAACCTATAAGGTAATCAGGCACATTGTTGAAGAATGTTCTTATTACAAAAACCTAATATAAAAAGCCAGCAATTTATAATCACAAACACCTGTAAAAGTCCAAAAATTCTTGATTTTAAGGACTCAGTGGAAGCCATTGATGTAAGATATTTATCATGTTGTTAGTAGGAACATTTTCTGAGCTATGTTTCGAGAGATACTTAATCCCATTGACAGGCTGACGATGGGAAAAGTATTTCTCGAAACGTATCTTAGAAAAAGATTACAACTCACGACATGATAAGCATCGTACATCCGAAACAGTGAAAATGTCCGAAAGCTGATGAAGCTCACTTTTAAGTAAATTACTTTCTTTGTTAGGAAAGATCAAGAGCAGGAGAGCCAGAGGAAGACAAAGGAAGACTTTTTACAGTCTCTAAACAACAGTTTGAGCCGTAATAAACTCATCCATGCCTGCAGTGATAGGGTGACTTGGAGACGCATGATCGCCAATGGCTGTTTCAGATTTGGCACCTGACCAACCAAGTGTCTAAGCTTTGGACTTGTCCGTATTATCTTTTGGCTTAACTTCCCCGTCCAAGAAAATCCATAACATGGAGATAATATATTTATTTATGATATTTCTTTACGTAAAATTAGGGGAAAGAGTTTGCACATTCGGGTGCTCCCTAACATACAGAATTCTGTAAAAAATGTTTTTCCACCATAAGGGATTACCCTAGGTCATTCTAATTCACAACTTACGTTGACTTCTGGAGTTGGTATTGTAAGTGTTAAATGGAAAGATGATACATTAATTAAATAAACAACTGATCAAGATGTTTTATTTCTACTTAAATTAGGCCAAAGTTTGATTTTTGCAGAAAGGATATCTGCAAGTATCATAGTAGAGTTTTGAGGGAAAACAGAGGGAAAATTTTATTATTATTACTAATATTATTATTATTACTACTATTATTATTATTAGTTTGATTCGCACAGCATGGGTATTAACTTCCGGTATTGTCATCCTCAGCATCAGATCCGTTTCATTGGACTTGAGACACTGAAGGGATTTTAGATACTGAGAACGTTTCGCAAAATGTGTGCAGTTTCCAGTAAGGCAGACTTTTGGAGAGTACCAATATCATATAATAATAATATAATAAATATAATATATATAATATATATAATATATTATTACATATAATATATATACATATTTATATAATATATTACATGTAATATATTATTAGTAGTAGTATAGTGATATGCCCAAATGGAGAGTATCGCTATAGAGGGTGTACCACAACCAGGCTTCACTGTGCTATTTCTAGTCTTTCTGTTTCCAGTCCTCTACATTGAATGACAGCTCAGTTGTGTTTTAACCTGTATTGAGCAGATCAATTTCATTGTAAATTTTCTGGATCGTTAATTTACAAATAAAATCATGTGAAGTTTATTGTTATTATGTAGTTTTGCTGGTTGTTTACACTAAATAACAAGGCAGTACCTGTAGCCTCAGATTGTCAACACATTTTTGCTGTTCCTAGTAAGCAATCTCTTGTTAGTGTTCCCAAAGTAATGTCTAGACTGATATTGTTCAGCCAACCCTTGAATCTCTTTGAGATGGTATTTTTATAATTAATCCATGCCATGGCTAGTGTCTTCGCTTAGAATTCCTAATTATCATCTTATCTATCAATAGCTTATCCTTATTTCTATGGCTTTACTTACGACATCCCTTTTGTTCTACATGTAACAGACCATTCATTTCGAGATGATCTTAAATCTCTTCAGGAAAAATACCAGTGAATAGTTTCCAGAGTAATGAGAGGCAGGTAATGGGCCCATGGCTGGCTACGCAATTTTCCGGGTATTTTTATCGATATACCATCATTAAGAAGATTGCCAACCATCGGTTATGAGTCTCTCCAGAACAGGAGACAAACTTACTCCCGCCAAAACCAACTCGTTACTTCATGGCCTCGGGAAGAGCTAACAGGTACTGCACCTCGATCCAGGCTGACCTGGAGGTAGTTTTGGCAAAGGGTATCCTCATTTGCCCATTATTATTATTATATCAAAAATTTACTTTGATTTGCTTTGTTAAGATCAAACACAGGGTCACTACCAGTGACCTAGGGTGAGTGAAATTGTAGGTTTTATTTGTGGGGGAAAAAAATTGTTTGTAAGGGTAAAAAATAGTATAAAAAGGCATTAAAAATTTAAATACAAAACGCAAGTCAATTTACGAACATCAATTCTACAATAAATTAAACAGGACAATCTACGAACATTGAATGGACATTAAAATGATAAAAGAAGGTTGACAAATTGCGGACATGAATTAGACATACATAAGATATAAAAGTTTAAAAGGTTATAAAATTCAAAAGAAAAAAAATGATACAGATGACAATTTTAGATAGAAAGCACTCTTCTAAAAAGATGAGCTGTACTGTTCAATACAATTTGTTTCACTTCTTGAAGAGAAGGGTTCCGAGAATTTTGTCAAGATAGTCAGTAGTTCCTTTCTTTATCAAACCCAAAGCACCTACCACAACAGGAATAGTTTTTGTTTTAAGGTGGCATATCTTTTCAATTTCTATTTTCAAATCCTTATATTTTGCGAGTTTTTCAAATACTTTGGCAGAGATTATTATTATTATTATTATTATTATTATTATTATTATTAAGGAGGGAAAGCAGCCTGATGGAACTCAGTTAGGGTATTAGATCTTGGAGTCGCTAGTAGGCTTCATATACCTTGGTACGGTGATACTCGAATGATGCATTGAGATATTTTCAGACCACAAAGATAATGGTCTATAGACGACATCAGATGCTTCTTTAGGTTCACAGACAATATTTCAAGATAATTTTTGGTTACATTTAATAAAAAGAAAATCAAAGGAAGTGCAGCATTAAAAAAATTATAACTTTGACAGGGAAATAGGTTGGATAAACACGTAGTGTGTTTGAGCAAGGCAATGAACTCACTTTACTAGTAAGGCATCTGTATTGAAACAGTAGAAGGGTAAACAGACAACTGGCATTGCGGTTTATGCCAACATGGAGATTGTGATCAGTTAGTGAAAAAGACAAATGCACACACACTCACAACCACACACACACACACACACACACACACATGTATATACACTTTTGTCTAATCTCGTACATGTATAACAAAAAGTGCTTGATGCCTATAGCAGAGCATTATACAGAAGACACAGGAGAAATAAGAAACATAATTGGAGCTACTAGGTTCCCGATACTTCGATAAACAGATATTCCATTAAGGTCGAAATATCGTAAAAATATAGGCTGCAGCAATAATTTTTGTTTTGGTGTATCAACTTTTATAGATATATAGATATAGATATAGATATAGATATAGATATAGATATAGATATAGATATAGATATAGATATAGATATAGATATAGATATAGATATAGATATAGATATAGATATAGATATAGATATAGATATAGATATAGATATAGATATAGATATAGATATAGATATAGATATAGATATAGATATAGATATAGATATAGATATAGATATAGATATAGATATAGATATAGATATAGATATAGATATAGATATAGATATAGATATAGATATAGATATAGATATAGATATAGATATAGATATAGATATAGATATAGATATAGATATAGATATAGATATAGATATAGATATAGATATAGATATAGATATAGATATAGATATAGATATAGATATAGATATAGATATAGATATAGATATAGATATAGATATAGATATAGATATAGATATAGATATAGATATAGATATAGATATAGATATAGATATAGATATAGATATAGATATAGATATAGATATAGATATAGATATAGATATAGATATAGATATAGATATAGATATAGATATAGATATAGATATAGATATAGATATAGATATAGATATAGATATAGATATAGATATAGATATAGATATAGATATAGATATAGATATAGATATAGATATAGATATAGATATAGATATAGATATAGATATAGATATAGATATAGATATAGATATAGATATAGATATAGATATAGATATAGATATAGATATAGATATAGATATAGATATAGATATAGATATAGATATAGATAGAGATAGAGATATAGAAGTTACCATCAAATGGAAACTTAACATTTATGGGATTTGGCAGAATCCGGAGCTTTGTAATTATGTACAGCTTCGTCTTTGAGGTAAATGACGCATTTGGCCTTAATAACATACTCTGAGCCAAAGAACTAGATACATGAGCCCCATAAGGACTAAATTGGCTTGAGCGATATTGCCTTCTTGAGAAGGCCCTGGAATATCTTCTTCAGCTTGAGATTCTACATCATTCCCCTCAACAAACAAAGCCTTTTCATTTCAAGTTATTGAATTATGATATAATTATTGCTATTGCCTCATTGAATACTTGCCGCTCTTCAGTGCTCCCTTGGCCATCAGATAAACGGCAATATGCAGAGAGCAAACCCTTACGTGACTCTTGAGACCTTTGAACGACTTGCACAATTTGTGACAGACGTAGCATTCCAAGTAACCTCTAGGGATGGCAACAGAAGGATTTTCATCTCCATGAATCCTGATGTATTTCCTGAGCGCACCAGATGAGTTGAAGATTTTGGGGCAAGATGGACATGAATAAATGGAAGCTTCAGAAGAAGCATCAGAAAGCGACACAAATGAAATGATTTTGGGTCTAGTGATCTGATGAGACTTTGATGATTCACCAGTCCTACATTAGACAACAGAGTCCGACCACAAAGTTTACAAGGCCACAGAAAGCCACAATCAACTGACAAAAGTTCTTGCTTCTTGCAGATTATGCTCCGCTAAGCACGAGAAACTTTGCTATCCTCATATGACATAATACCTTGAAAGATCAAGCTTCTCCAATGCTCACGATCAGCAGTTAATGGCTCCCCACGGTCTTCAGCAAACCTCCATCTGCTCCAGGCTCTCCTAAACATTGCCCTTGTATGTATGTATTAATTCGCCACTAACAAAAAAAAATACAAATGTTCAAAGGTAAATGTTAAAAACCTAATACATGATGTTATCCAAAATAGTTAAAAAATAAGAGTAAACAGAAACAAAAATGAACGAAACAAACAGGCGGGACTGTAATCTAGAGAAACGGTGGCAGGGGTAGCATAATACAGATCATGAAGACCTTATTTTAATTATGGCCCCTTGTAATGTAAATGGGCATGTAACATATCAGGAGACAGACATTGAGTAGCCCTATATCTATAACAATCTATGATTACCCAATGGAAACAATATCAATAACCGTGCTGTAAAGAAAATAATAATACACGTATATATCACTCTCTTTCTTCTGGAGCTTTTCAAAGAATATTTTTTTGATGTTGTGCTTAAAAGAGTTAGTATTTGAACTTAATTTAATGTGCGACGGTAATAATTTGGGACCTAGATATGATAGAGCTTTTTGGCTATCGTTACTACTTCGGTATGGTATTTGAAGTTTGCAGCTAGAGTTTCGCGTGTAGTGGACATGGTTGAGTTGGCTGTAAATTTCTGATGTGTTATCAAGGTTGTTATCAAGAATGCATCCCAGGTAGGCTACCCTGGAGTACTGTTTGATTTTAATATCTTCATAAGTAATTTCTAGATTGTTCGATTTTTTCAGTTTTTTGTGAGAACCGAAAAGAATTGACTTTGTTTTGTCTTCCATGGAATGTATACTTAATTTGTTATCAATAAACCATTCACAGAGCGAGTGAAAGTCTTTATTTAGTTGTTCTTCAATATTTTTAGTGTCTTTTTCAGTAAAAATCAGGCATGTGTCATCTGCATAAAGGAGAAGGCCACAGCTTACAGCCTGTGGCATATCATTTACGTACAAGAGGAAAAGAAGTGGACCCAAGATTGATCCTTGGGGAACTCCGCAAGATAGCCTACCTGGGGAGGAAAATTCGTTGCACACGTTAACTGAGAAAAATCTGCTCGTGAGATATGACTTATACCATAATATGGTATAAGACTCAGCAAAACACAAGCACTGCATTTTCTCAAGCAGAATTTCATGGTCAATTGTGTCAAAAGCTTTTTGAAGGTCAATTAAAATCATTCCAGTCATCAGTCCTTTTTCAAATCCGTTTAAGACTTTATCAGTTAAATATGAAAGGCACGTATTAGTCGAGTAGTGTTTTCGGAAGCCTGATTGATATTTGTACAAAATTTTGTTATCATTAAGAAACAGCTGAGTTTGAGTATGAATCACTTTTTCTATGATTTTCGATATTAGCGGGAGAAGGGAGATAGGTCTGTAATTTTTTGGTTCGGTCTTTGAACCTTTCTTGTAAATTGGCTTTAATTTTGCTATTTTGCAATCATCTGGGAAGTCGGACAAGGATATTGATAAGTTGCATAATTCTGTGACAGGAGAAGCCAAAATGGAAGCACCGTNTTTCGATTTCGTTGGAGAACCCACTCCTGACTTTAAAGGCTATGTCATTTTTTATGTAGCAAGCTACCACTCCCCCATGCCTGCTGCGATCGGACCTTATTAACTCATATCCGTCAATGTTTATCTTATCATCAGGTACAGTAGCATCAAGTTTAGTCTCTGTCAAACCGATTAAAGTGGCCTTTGATTTCTTTACAATTTCTCAAAGTTCGTCAATTTTAGATAAAATACTGTTAACATTTAAATGGATAAGATGTAGTCCACGTTTATTGAAAACCTTTCAAGTATCTTTATTAAGGCAATTATCCAAATTTTTGGGCTCTGGCATATTATCCTGAAGGTCTTGAGGATCTTTTAACGGGTAATTATGACATGAAAAGGGGAGCTGGTCCCAATTGCTATCAGACCGTTTGGTTTCCTTAGTATCACTACTTAGGCATGACTAGTAGTAGTATCACTAGTTAGGCATCCTTCAACATTCTTCGTAGCTTACACTGGCGTCTTTTTCCAGATGACATTTCAGCGTAGTACAGTGGTTTAGGTAGCCTGGAGTCGTCCATTTGTATCAAGTGGCCAACCCATTGCATCTAGCTTCTCGTCGCCATTGATGATATGCTTACAGTGTTTGCTTTAGACAAGACAGTGGTGTCGGGGGTACGGCTCTTCGACGTGATTCCAAAAATGTGCCTCAGGCAATGATGATGAACTCTTGATTTATAACTTACACAGAGTCCATGTCTCTGAGGCATACAAAAACAGTGGCCATTACACAGCTTTCGTATTCAGAAAGTTTGCTTTTAAGAGTACAATTACCATCAGACCAAACTTTGTCTTCTCATTTCCCAAAAGAAAAATGAAGATTTGCTGATCCTTTTCTTGAATTCAAAATCGAGAGGGCCATCATTTAAAAGAACACTGCCCAGGTAAACAAAATGCAAGAAAACTTCAAGCGTTTCTCTATGAACACAAGTCAAGTCCTCAAAATATCTTGTAGTGGAACTTTCTTACAGTACGCTACACAGTGAAAACACTTCCTAAACCTTTATAAATTATGTGATACCTTGATAATGAAGTTGCAAGGTAAATATTTTGTTTATTAGTTTTAGACTACTAGAAATTCAGCAGAATCTGTAAAAGTTTTTCATGTGAATTATAGAATCGAAAGAATTGTTTTCCCTGGTAAAGACTAAAATTTGAGGTTTGAATTTAACTACTGGATCTTCTCGAAGAAGCAAGTTAACTAGAAGGGAATGTTAACTAGATTTCTCATGGTTAAATATTTTTCCGAGCTCTTCCTTGTATCTAGATTTCCACGAAGAACTAATTTACAGATTCACACAGACACAGACACAGACAAGGACCTTTCTGCAGAAAATTAATAGAGAAATAAAAACAAAGGGAAATTATTGATTAATTTCTCAAAGTAAAGAAGATAATACTTAAATAAACGGCTTTTAAAGCATTTTATTAATTTAAAAAAACCAAAAAAGTATCACTTTACCCCAAGTGAAAGTAAAAAAAGACATGTTAATAAAAATTGGAGAATATAGTTTGTTATTACAAACCTAGATGCAAAGTAAAGGAAATACTTAGCATAAAAATGGTAATCTAAAAATAGTGTTCTGCGTATTTTTTTAATGTTCACTTTTCATAATTTTTCTGGTACTAGTAAAGACATATTGAAAAACAAACACAGTTCCTTCTGTTATATTTTATTTTAGAAACTTTGCTTTAAAGTTTTCACTCAGATAAAATTTTGATATATAAATAAATATATAAAATAGGCACATAATAGAAATACATAGATATAATAAACATGTACTGACTAAATGAATATTGTCTTGACCAAAACTTTTTTGTCTGCAAGGACTTACGCAGGGCCCTTATCGTTGATTCCACTCTTTTTTTCTGGACTAAGAAAGCTAACTTCGACGCAATATAAATGTAATAAAAAATGTAATATAATCAGTAAGAAGTTCAATTAAATTGTTTAATATCTATTTTATCTATTTTGTGTTTTCATCGTCAGATATTGTATACAAGAGTTGCAGTAGGTCAAACTTCATTTTCCTAACGAGGTTGTAAGCCTGGTAAAGAGCTGACAATTCTTCAATCTTTTTAAAACAACCGTGTACAATAGTATTTCTTCTACGTCAAAAAATTTTTTCATATTAATGAGCCTATGAAAACAAATGTTATTTTTACTTTGTTAGAGTATCATGAAAGAAGAACCTGCTAGCAGCACTAACTGCAGAAAAATAATGTCTGCTTAAACTTAGGATTACCTCATTTCTGAACATCTAGAAATTTCTGCTCAGAATTTCACGACAGTAATGTCAATGAAAAAAGGAATAAAGATAGTTAACACTATCAAAATTTGAGTACAGCACGAAACTTTGTTATTGAAAAAACAGACTTGGATCTATGTTTGACTTTTCAACCTGATAATATTGAAAGAGATTTTTATTCCACAAATGTAAAAATAAGATTTCTGGTTACAAAAGTCTGATAAGTGATATCACAACTTGTGCTGAATTTAAAGACCTTAAATTTCATATGAGCTCTGGGGTACTTGAAGAAAATTGAAAAAATAACTTAGTTATTCTTAAACAAAAGTAAAAAAAATATCACATGCCATTTAAAACAAGTTTAAACACCTAAGCCAACGATTGCGAACTGTGGAAAGTCAAACCGAAATAACTATAGAGCGCAGAGGTGCAGAGCGGCATGTCAGCACCTGGTGGTCGTGCAAGATCTCAAATTTTCAAAAGGAAGTTTGTCTCTTTTTGTGATTTTTTTGGGAAAAGATGTAGGTGTAGATAAAATGGTGCAGAAGTAATGGGGAGTGAAGTAAGAGAGGCAGTAAATGCAATCAAAACAGAAAAGCAGAAGGTGAAGACGGAGTGTCAGAAAATATTGCTCAAGAAATTAGGAGAGGAGAACGTAAGGTGGATGTGTACCATAGGGATATCTATAACCAAGGGCTATTAGCATTTGATAGTAACTTATGAAAGGCATACAAAGGGAAATAAATATGTTGTAACAAGAAAACAACTATTGCAAACTTAACACGTACTAAAGGTTATTTCAAAGATATTGAAAAACAAGACGAAATCAGTGCTGTAGGATATATAGGAAAAACACAGGATTCAGAAAATGATATGGGACACGGCAAGTGATTGACAAGAAAAGAGTTCTCATACTGCAGAAACCTCTTAAATAAACGAAAACGTAAAAGATTCTTTGAATGAAATGGGCAATGGAAAGAATGTGGCGTAGTTAAGCGAAGAAGGTAGCACCAGAAGCAATTTATCGTCCAAAATGTTCTTTTGGTTTTTACAACACGCAATAAAGTTGCAGAATTAAAGAAAGCGAAACTTTAAAACAAAGTATCTCTTATCCTCGAAATAATTGTTAATGAAATAATTTCATATATTAAAGAGGAATATGAAGTATTAGAAATACTTCATGTATTCAAACGGAGTGCTTTTAAGGAATTGTTTTTTACATGTATGGAGCATTACAATAATCATACGTCATCAAATCTAATTTGTAGAACAAAGTTTCCATGTTGCCAAGCAAATTAGAGCTGGAACAGAAGAAAACTGACCATAAAGTTATTTCTGATTTATGATAAAAGATTGGCAGAGCGATTATTAAACCATGTTCGAACACTTGACAAGATGATACGGCCTTGCACTAGTTGTTTTCATATTACGGTAAAGTATATTTGATTTTTTTCCCCTGAGTTTTATATCTCTTTCAGCACAAAAATCAAAACTTTCTGAATTCCACAGTCATTACTTGCATTCATTCATATTATTTAGAGGAGAAGCCGTGGCTTAATGATTAGCGCAGCTCCAACGTAACCAAGAGGTACCAGGTTCGATTTCACGAGCTGGATAAAAGAGAGTTTGAAACTTTTAAAAAAGAAACAAAGCCATTGGTTGGCATCAAGAAGGGTATTCGGCCAAGAAATTCCTTACTGCCAAAACAAAGTTCTTCTGAAAGGTATAGTCTGAGCCTCAATTACTGGGGGAAAATGGCATTAAAACCAAAGAAAACATATTATTTTAGAGGCTGGAAACATAGCGGTAGACAACCATGCGTTTGGTGTGAATGTAACATCACTCGTCATTAGTAATTAATCTACATAGCGGTAGACAATCATGGATTTGGTGTGAATGAAACATCACTCGTCATTGGTAATTAATCTATGTAGCGGTAGACAATCATGCATTTGGTGTGAATGAAACATCACTCGTCATTGGTATTTAATCTGCTTCAGGTAGTTGAAATGTAGGTGCAGTAGTGCTGAAAATATCAAAGATATCCAAGAGAACGAAAAGCATAACTACCATTTAATAACAGTGCTATGCTATATACTCACACAGAAAAGAAGAGTTCAATCAAGAAAATAGAAACATTGGGCCATACACCTTTCTGTTGCGCTCAGAGCACCCGGAGAAGTATTGCGCATGGAATATGTGACCAGTTAAAAAAGATAAAGTCAGCTGTGCCAAACATTCTAGAGGAAGTTATATATGAAAGTTTTATATGAAAATGTAAAATCAGCTATAACACAGGCGCTTTTCCGTGGTATAGTATGTTCTTTGTGCATACAAAAATTATGTTTATCCACCGATACTCTCAATCTGCGGACGTCTGAGATAGACTTAAAAATCAGCTCTATTAAAAATCTTTGAGTCATAACTTAGTGTAGAGATAAGGAACCATCAGAATTTTGAGCAGTCTTCCTCAACGGAGGCAGTATCAAAACCGCTACTGTTAATTCATGTGGTGGCTTTGTGGGTTTCTTCAATGAAGATGACGTTTGTGTGTGTTTCGTGGACAATTCTTTCGATTTAATCGATTTTCGCACTGGTTAGCCTTTCGACCTTTATTGGCAGTACTTTTAATCCATAAAGTCTCCGCTAAGCACATCGTCAAAACCTGCCCATCAATTAGACTTGCTGGTGGAATGGGTGAATTATGCATTCTCAACGAAAACTCGGTGGAATGGCTAATCAACAAAATCTTACTGTTGATATCTGACTTAACCTACAACTGTCAACGATATATACNGCAGTATCAAAACCGCTACTGTTAATTCATGTGGTGGCTTTGTGGGTTTCTTCAATGAAGATGACGTTTGTGTGTGTTTCGTGGACAATTCTTTCGATTTAATCGATTTTCGCACTGGTTAGCCTTTCGACCTTTATTGGCAGTACTTTTAATCCATAAAGTCTCCGCTAAGCACATCGTCAAAACCTGCCCATCAATTAGACTTGCTGGTGGAATGGGTGAATTATGCATTCTCAACGAAAACTCGGTGGAATGGCTAATCAACAAAATCTTACTGTTGATATCTGACTGAACCTACAACTGTCAACGATATATACATATATATATATATATATATATATATATATATATATATTTATATATATATTGTTCAACAATACAGATATAGTCCACGTGGTGTTGCAAAGAATTTTCAAGATTAATCAGACAGCAGCATAGCATCGCTTTTTAGAAACTATCTTGCTGACGAACAAATTAGACAATATTTAGTTTAGCAAAAGCATTACGAAAGACAGTTATGAGCACCGACCTTAGTCCTTGTTACCAGAAGAAGGTGGACAGGAGAAACCTGGTTATCATATAAAACCTGAGAAAGTTCATTAGTATTTAGAAGGTTTCATGCTCATCTTGCGTTTATTGTTGACCTTTTCGTCGAATGTGTCACTAGTCATAAGTGTACTAGTAAGTTTATTTACTTGTCCTTGTTTTTAGTATGCAAGAGGTAAATGGTATCGTTAGAAAAGAATGGTGTAATAGTATCCTTTTGCATGAACGTCAGAATTGTATTGCAAGATGTAATTCTGTGAATAGCTCTGGTTTAAGGTTAATGCATAATTTATTTTAGCAAAATCTCTTCTAATTTTTGCACGAAAGAGCATGCTGTTCTTTTCTCTGCAATTTTAGACTCGCAATTTAGCTCCGAGACAAGAGCGAAAGAAGTCATAGGTTTATCAGTAATCACATGATCGCAATAGATACCACTTGAAAAATGTTACAGACTTGTTGGTTTCTTGATTCGTTGGTTGTATTCTAATATAAAGACATGGTTAGATAGAGTTTTCAGATCCACTAATTGTGTTTGGAGACACTCCAGAACGTAACAGACGACGTTTTTTTATGCAAAAGCATTGTTTGCAAGAAGAACATTTAAGACTTCTTATATACAGGATTTATAATGATGCTGATATTATTGAGATTGCAAAGTTTAGTTTTCTAGCGTTGAATGAGCTTTCGATAGGGGTTAGGAAAAATGAATTTACAATATTCCTGTTCATATAACAGCTTTGACTCCGAACTTTTTAAATGATATGCATTTATTGTTTGTCCCTGATATTTGAATGAAATAGAAAGGTGGAATAGAATTAGATACCCATGAAGTTGTAATTTTGAAATGAGGTTGGATTTTGAAATAGTCTGCTTCTAACTCTTTGTTAGACTTTCTCAGGAAGGTCGTTAATACTATTTGTCATGGTTTGTAGAGTTCAGCATAAAACTATAGCTGTACGTTGCCATAAAAATGTAAAAACCTATGACATATTCTTCTATTCCATTGAAACATTTTTCATTTTTTAATGTCTCCTTTAATCCGAAAGTGAAGTGAAAACTATATTAAATGTCGAATTTTCTGTAATCGGCACAAACATTTATGAATTATAGTATAAACTCTATTTGCACTAACTATTTAGACTGCTTAAAAGGCTAAATTGATGTCCATGCTTCTAGTCAAGACAAATTGCCTAGACTTTTGTGTAGATCTATTTCCTAGTTAGTTTATGCTAATTTATGCTCACGTCGGAATTCAAGCTTAATAGTGATGTAACAATAACTTGTAATGTTCATATAAACATGCAACTGTTCAAAAATTATTTATCAAAACACTAGGAGCTTCAATATAAAGTCCACAATATGAGGGTATTTTTGGACTGTAATGCTTGAAAGGGCAATTTTGACATCTATTTCTGTAGCTAAAACAATAAATTAATATGCCTTTAGTTGTTATAGACATAAATTACAGAAAAGCAAATGACATTTTGGATAAAGGAAAAGTTTGGTATTCTCGTAACCTACCAGCAGATCGTTTTTCTTGTTACGTGTAAACATACTAAGTTTCTTCTGACCGATTGAAATTTTCGGGATACCGTATGACACTAATGCAAAGAAAATATAAGAGCGATATGGGACATAAACAAAGAAACACACACCAGCTGTAGCAACAAGTGTTAAAGAAACTGGGGTAAATATAGTGGAATTTGGTCAACTTCTAGGGTCTCTCAACTTCTTTTTCTTGATTTTGTGAGCTAGATTTTTTGCTTAAGGCAACCCTTTTAAATAGTATGCCCGTTTTTCTTTTCACAGACATAGGGATAGAACAAATGAAGTTGGACAGAAAGCATGCAATAATTAGTGAGAAGGAAAACATACGAATTTTTCCTTAATCCTCTCCGCCCGAGGGGTCTTCAATTTTGTTGGCTAAGAATCAGTATCAAAATATGCTGGACTGACTAGCCATGCAGAAAAGGAGTCAAGAATTAAACAAGCAGAAACATAAGCTGTGCACCTGCTCTTGGTGAAAAGACCGAGTAGCGATTTGATTCTATATACTTTTGCTCACATTAAGTTCCTTTTCCGCTCCACTAAATGTATAGTCAGCTAAGCATATTTACTCTCAAAAGAAAACTCATCCTTCCTATATTTGTACATTTAGTACATGTAGCAGAACACAATACTACATGTACACGTGGTTTTCCCATAGCAGTCCTCTCTTCACTAATCCGCATTTAAATTGAATAAACGTCTTCAGTTGACACTTTGAAAATGCTTCTAATTAAAAATGTGTTAGATGTATTTGTTTCTTTGGGTTTTGTAAATATGACTTTTTTAGTGTAGCCAGACAGAAATATTGAGTTCCTTCAAGATAAGAACACGTTTCGGTTGTTATGGGTTTTTGGGGTTTATTATGATACATGTTGAGCATTTATCAAAAGCAAAAATTCACGAATTTGTTATAGTTTAAATAGTAGAACTCAGAACAGGTTAACTGGAGTAAAGGGTTTACGAAAGACGTATAAAGATCTCAACGTCAGTCCTTTCCTCTTTTCTGGATGTTTTTTAAAATGATTAAGAACCATACAAGACATAATGCCGCTAAGTGTATGGGACTATGAAGAAATGACAGTAAAAGTAAGAAATGAGGAAGGGGAAGAAAAGTTAAGTCAGGAGATAAGAATTAACCTTATACTTAATAACGTTCAACTCATATGATGTAGAAAAGCACTCAAAACCCAAAGTCCTCTACAATCTTGCAGTACAAGGCGAAAAAATCTACAATCAGAGATTTAATACATCGAGATAAAACAATTGCATGAAGACGAAAATCTTAAGAGGAACAAGTCACACGAGATGGAAGAAACTAAGCTTGTACCACCAAGAAAAGCTCGTAAAAACATTTCCCATGATAATACCTATAGAAAGATTAAGGCAAATCACAATCCATCGACGAGACGAAGGTCGAAGAGTTGCAGCAAGATTTGGACTTACCAAGTTACACGTCTCTCTACGTGATCAAAAACATCAAGATGAGTTGAAAGAACACTACAAGCCAGAGAGGATAGCAAATTCATAGAGATACAAGATGACTTTAGGTGTAAGGTAATCTCTCGCACGATACAAGAAACCAACCTCTTTAAAAACAAACTTACCAAAAGATTGAATATACGAACTCCAAAAAGATCTGAAAAACATAACAAACCGAGCGTTTTTATTGATGAACATGCCTCACCAGGAGAAACAAACTAACCAGGGTTAACATTAGCATGATATTCCATGAATATGGGAGGGAGATAAGGACTCAGCTTTCTGTTGAAAGACATTAACTGCATCCATTCACTTCCTCCCCCGTTTTTTGATATCCTGGAGGTTAGATTCTAAATCTTTAGTAAGATTGACTCTTTCCGATTGAGTTCCCTCGTGATTACTGTCAGAGTACAGACTGGTGTTATCAGCAAAAATTTTGATAAACTAAAGCTAATTACCACTGACGCAAAGACCATCGGTATAGAGAAAGAAGAGAGTTGAACTAAGAATGGAACTTCGAGGAACGCCAGCATTAATGATAAACGTATGAGCAGTAATCTTATCCAATGTAACACCCATTTTGCGATCTGAGAGAAATGACTGAAAGATGCCAAAGACACTTACATATATACCATAACCAAGAAGTTTATGAAGCAAGGCAGTGTGTCACACCATACCAAATGCCTTTAAAATATCAACCGCTATTGCTCGTCTGTTTTAAAGTGATTTACGAAAAGTAAGTAAGGGTTCGACAAGTATGCGTTATTTCGTCAGATTTATTTTGAAGGTATGCTGACATATTCTTAAGAAAAATCTAAACAAAAGGTTTCTTAAAAAGTAAACACCAAGAACTTTGATAAACATTAGATACGCGATTGACATCGTCCTTGATGCCGACCTGCTATACTAGACGGGTAACTTAATCCAAAGATATCACTAATTCAGATGGAAAAGTTACCAGAGAAAAGAAATGCCCATTTCTTTTTTCTGGAAACTTTGATTCTTTTCAATTCAGACTTTATTTTTAAAAACAACTAACACAATGGATCGATCAACTTGTCAGAAAATGATAACATCAAACCAGTGCAGGAATTCACAAATTATGGAAGG
Source organism: Morbakka virulenta (assembly GCA_003991215.1). Taxonomy (NCBI): domain Eukaryota; kingdom Metazoa; phylum Cnidaria; class Cubozoa; order Carybdeida; family Carukiidae; genus Morbakka; species Morbakka virulenta. The sequence continues at coordinate 3,155,777 of RDPX01000011.1, read as the reverse complement.
AACGGTGCATCATAAACCAATTTAAACATGAAAAATAGACTAAATAAAGCAAAGCCTTCTTTAAACAAGATTAAACTAGATAAAAAGATGGAAGAAATCTTTATTGAATAATTTCTAGTCTGAAAAGCAGCCCTTAAAAGGAATTTTCATGGCGCCTGAATTAGTCCTAAGAGCAGTTCTGAATACTCCATGAAAGCAACTTCCTACCAAGACGGAAATTTATCAATACATTCCCCCGATCAATGCAACAGTAGTGGAGGTAGAAGAGATAGAAAGGTAGGTAGAAAGAGAAGTGAAGGTAGAAGAAAGAAATTTGTTGCCTATTGTTACAGAATTAAAAAGGAAAAAGTAAGTGACGTGGTTGTTTGTCCACCAATGCTTGGAAAGAAAATATCAAGCAGTTCATGTAGGTTTATTTAACAGTAAGCAGATTCTACCTACCACGAGGTAGAAAATTTATTCACATTGGAAAAAAATAGAGCAAGGTATAGGGAAAGAGTCAAGAAACACCGAATTTGCTTGATTACGTCAGTTCAAGTGTGGCTCAAAATGCAGTGATTTTAAGTAACATTTAAATTGATTTCAAGAGAAGTGAGATATTTTTTAATAGAAGGAAAGAAATAGTTGTAAATTATTTTAATAAAACAGACAGCATTTTGCTAAACATGAACGGTAAGCAGAGAGAACCGACTAATCAATTAGAATATAGGGGGTGATTTATTTTGAAATGTGTCTAGGTACAACTGGTTTATACTTCAGTAGTCTGATGATGGCAGAAGTATCTCTCAAAATGTAGCTCAGAAGCTAACCGTTCGTGACATGATAACGTTTTTACATCTGTGACTTCCTCTGAGTCCATAAACTTCATAATTTTCAAGGATTACAAAAAAGACGGAGTTAAATGTGCATATCAGTTGTCCAAAACGCCAAGGAGAATGTAACTACTGTCTCAATTATGCCATGTACAAAACATTTTGCAAGAAAAAGTACTTAAGGGCAATGGAAGTAATAAAAACAATTTCTGCTCTTTTTTTTAAGAGTAAGGACAATTAGTATTTTGTGCAATAAACAGCTGAAATGATCACAGATGCGCCATCTGTTACGTTCTTTTCCAATGTCTGGCTTATGGTAAAGCATATCACATCGTATGTCAGCAGTGGGATTGCTATGTCTTGGAGCTCTGCCAAATTTTGGAACTGGACAAAGGCTCTTTTATGGATGTCTCCTAGTGTTTTTTCTACAGGTATTCTTCTACAGGTATTCTTCTATAGGTACCATCAGAAATATATTTCATGAAGTCCTGAAGACTTTATTGGAATGGTCGACTAGTTGTGGAACCTTCTGTTCAGCAGCAAACTGTAAACAATGCAGATGTTTACACAGTGCATAAAAATCTTTAGGTAAACGCCGTTTTTTAACTACAATGTCAACCCAGTACAACGAAATCCACATGCCACATAGGTCTACACCACCCATGCTTCCTCTGTATTCTTTGACTATGTCGGGGTACACCATTTCAATTTGATTCTTTTTCTTGGCATCCTAGGGAGTCTCCTTTTTTGAGGCTTTAACTCCAGAATAAGATAAACCAAGGCTAACAGAGCTGTTGTCTCCCACCATTTCTCTAGATACACTTCAGAATTCTGAGCTGTCTGATAATCAAACTCATACGACCAAGCTTTCTTAGTTTTTTGTCAGCCTGCACTGGACAATTGGCAATTCGATTTTTCCTTATTGTTGCAGTGGAGAGAGACCTAATTGATCAAAGGAGGATCATGACAGGCGATGTAGAAAACCAGTTTTTAAAGAAGATGTGGAAGTTTTGCTGCTTTGAGAGGTTGTCAAGAAAACAGATACTGCTGCACCGCGATGGTGAAAACTAATACTGTTTTCACCACCGTATATAATTTTTTTTTTACATTATTCAAGATTCGTTTGTCCTAACCAGGTTTTTAAAGTCCCACTGGATATTTTTAATATTTTATTTTTATTTTTATTTATATATTTTTAAAGTTCCACTGGGTATTCTTAGACATATACTTCCTAACCCCACCACTTCGCTTTTTTTTTCTGGCTTGATTTGTTTGTCAATAACTTTTAGACAGCTTGTCCTCTAGCAGAAGCTTTGCATTGAACAATTTGTCATTTTCATTTTCTTGCAGATTGTTAAAGCTGTTATCATTGCATGAAAATGCTTGCACATTGACTTATTTTTCATTATCATCTCTGATGCAACTTGGTCTTTAAAAAAATTCTGGAGACCAATACAAGGGAAATTGCCTTATCTTCACCAAAGCCATTGTCATTTGGATCCCCATTAAAATCTGAATATCTTCCGCAGGCGTTGGAATGGGTGCTTCCGTTTGCTGATCGCTATACAAGTTAGTTGATGTGCAAAACGTTTACTTATTTAATAATCCCCAAAATATTTGAAATACTCATTTAATGTCATTTCTGTCATATTTTGAGAGGGAGGACTAAAGGCTGGGATTTTGCAAGGTGTATCGACTGTTGGGCACTTGCTTTCCTCCATCAAGATGCCCGTTTTTCTAGTTCCACGTTCGTATTTTTAAAAGAGTAAAAAAAAGGGTGCACATTTGGGTTATTTTTATTGAATCGAAGGATGCTGACCTCAGTAAACTAAATTGGTGCAAACTTAAACAACCTCTTCTCGAATTATTAAGCAAGTTAGTGTTAACATGCTTCGCTAAGACAGAAGTACAACGTTGTCCAGTTTCAAATTCCAGAATACAAATGTCTACAAGATATCAACAATTACTCAAAAGGGGCTCGAAGAGCCCCCATCATGTAAAAACTTTGGCCTTCTGCATCATTCTTCGCCTCTTTTTGTTGTGGTTTCTTAATTACCCTCCAGTCATTCCCTATTCCTTCCACAGGCCTACTCATAACCTTCTGATGCTCCACAAAAGAATTTGACGAACATTAAAAACCTAGTACTTTTCTTCATGCAAGCAGGTTACTCAATTTTGGACATCATTTTGCAACTTATAATTATGTTTTATAATTTAGAAATTCTGAACCTTGTTGAGATTGGTATGAAAAGAGGAATAAGAGGGCAAAGTGAAGTTGAGATTAATTGAGAATGTAAAGTAAAAACAATACCAAAACCATAGCCTGAGTCACAGCGGAACATCAAAACGTTAAATTTCGAAGGGAATTGAACAGTTTAAACGAATCAATTTGCAGGTATGAAAAAGCTATTCAAATAAAAAATTGCACCTTTCAAATTTAGAATAGTGTGCATGCATCTTTTCTGTCTTTTCAATCTGTTTAACGTAGATTTTTCACGTTATTCCTAATAGCATAGACCTTTTTTAACAGGTAAAAATTCATTCCTGTTTTAGACCTGCAACAGATAGTACGTCCAAAGAGTCATCTTTCTTGGCCTGAAGACAAAACCCTACATATTGTTTTTTTTATTCAAATAGTCAGTGCAGCTGGAATTGAAATGATAGAAGATGCAGTCTTGGTACTAAACAATGTATCCATAATTATTGTAAGGAAATCTTTTGATAAATTCTGTCTCAAAACTTTTCCTTTAAAATTATATTTACTCACCAATATATATATACATATATATACATGTATATGTATATATGTATATATATGTTTATATATGTATATATATAAAGATATATAAAGATATATATTTATATATATAAATGTACCCACCAATGCAGACACACGATTACTATATAATCGTAATGCCTTCTAATAAAGAAATTTTTCAGTTGTAAAATACTGCAATAGTCATAATTCAATATATTTTTTCATGTGTAGCAGTTCCTGGTTAGGTACTATTTTATTATTATTATTATTTATTATTATTAATATTATTACAAATCTTTATACAGGATATCTGAAAAATAATATTGACATGTAAAAAGAAAATGTTTCTTTGAGACTCCTGTTAAAAAGTAAAAATAAACAAATAAACAGGGAACAGAGGAAGCCAGACTGAGAAAAAGCTTTTTCCTGATTCTCACCTTCGCACGTTATAGCTACAGTGTACCCTAATAAATTTATTCAGTAGTATCGACTTGATATGACTCCTCCTGATAACCGTTTGTTTATTGATGCTTTGAGTTGCTGTAAACGATTTTTGACTGATGATTCAGCTTATTATGTTAAAGCTATTAAAGCTCGTATTTTCACCTTAATGTTTGAATTTAGAAACTTAAAGAATTTTGGAGAATTTACAACAACGTTTACAGAAAAGAGAAATTTACCTTTCCTACCTTATTTTAATGGCTTCTAACTGTTGATAAAACATACCTGTCTTGGTTCTTTGCTAACAACTGTTTTCTCGATGAAGATATTCGGAGATTTTCACACCTTTGCCTCAATTGACATGGATCTGCCAAAGCCTTTCCTGGATCCAAGGGTGTTTCCTTTCTGCCTGAAACTCACACTTCCAAACTTTTTCACTAATCTTCTCTGTTGACGTTTCTTACGTCAATACATTGACGCTCAGTCTCCAACATCAAACCTGGGCTAATTCTTTCATGATTTCCCCCATTTTATCCCATTCTTCATGCCTTAAAAGCTTCTGTCTGGTTCATCTGTATGCTCTGTGCCTGTCTGCTCTGTTTGTCTCTCTGTTTTTCTGTCTCTCTGTCTTCTCTGTCTGTCTGTCTGTCTCTCCCTCTCCCTCTTTCCGCCCTATCTTTCTCTCTCTCCCTCCCCCCCTCTCTCTCTCCTCTCTCTCCTCTCTTTCTCTGTCTTTTCCTGCCCCTCTCTGTCTTTCTCTGTGTCTCTCTGTGTGTTTCTCTGTCTCTTTCTGTCTGTCTGCCTGTCTGTCTCTCTCTGNCCCCCCCTCTCTCTCTCTCCTCTCTCTCCTCTCTTTCTCTGTCTTTTCCTGCCCCTCTCTGTCTTTCTCTGTGTCTCTCTGTGTGTTTCTCTGTTTCTCTCTGTCTGTCTGCCTGTCTGTCTCTCTCTGTCTCTCTCTCTGTCTCTCTCTCTGTCTCTCTCTCTGTCTTTCTCTGTCTGTCTCTCTCTCTGTCCCTCTCTCTCTCTCTCTCGCTCTCTCTCTCTCTCTCTCTCTCTCTCTCTCTCTCGCTCTCTCTCTATGTCTCTCTCGCTCTTTCTCTTTGCCAGTTTGCCCAATTTAATCTAACATCAAATTTAAAAAATTGTCTAAAGAATTTTTATGTATTTCCCGAGTGCTTATCCGAAAAAATCTTGCTACTCTACTACTTTCTTCCCAAGCACATTAAAAGTATAAAACTCTCTTTCGTCGTCTTGCTTTCCTGGTTTTGCTTTGCTTTTTTCAAATCCTTTGTTAACCGTAACTTTTTCTCCCTTCTTTTATTAGCCTTTTCCTGTCCCTTTATTAACGCAACGCACTGGGTCCTAATTAGATTTAATAATTATAGAAATAATACTAGCATTTGCAACAAGAAGAGACAGAATGCATTTTTAATGAGAACAAGTGGCTTACTCGTTTAGATAAGAATTACCCAAATGGGATGAACACGACTTGAAAGGTTGAAAGGTTTACAAGCTATGACTTGTTCTTCCTTGGGTATATATAATTAAATATGACAAATATATATATATATGTATATATTATACATATTAATATCTACTATTATCATTCACCTTTTTGGGAATTTTTAGCAGTATATTTGTATCTATTAACATGAAGATATGTTGGTAACTTTGTATAACATAATTTAAATCAGTACAGCTTACTCTATGAAATACTAGCTCACCAAAGGTTGTTTTGTATTTCTATCTACATACAAAATAGGCTCTGCAATTCGGTTATAAATTTTTAAAAAAAGTAGTCTGATTTGACTGCCTAATCTACTTTTGTACGTCGAATATGGTAGACTTAAAAGATTAGGACAAAAAACCTTCTTTCACTCAGCAAGCAATATTGTAATACTACCAAATCTTCTTCTGTGATATTTTTTTACTGCTAGCCTGCAGAGATTCCCTGCTGTAATTTCAAAGTTCTAAAACAATTTGGTCGATATTTTGGAACATAAGATAAAGATTACTGACAAAACCGCCACCTAAAGATTAATTGGATGTAGTGCTCGTAGTAACTAGTTTCCAATTGATCACTTTTTATTATTTCCCACATTGGTATAATCCTGAGACCCAGAAGAACTTGAATGAGGATACTAAAAACAAATTCAATTATGTACTTTTCTAAACTTCTGAACATTCTATAATTTTACAATAGCAATTTAAAAAAGCCGACCAGAAGTAAAGACTCTTTATCACTCAATTAAATCCACTTACATTTACTAACTACTGATTATTAAATGACTTCTAAATTCTTCTGACACTGAATAATTTTCTTTCCATATTCATTTTGAAAATTGGTTTGAGAACAGAAAAAGTCTTGGCTCTAGACACAGAGGTCTAAGAAAGAAAGTTGCGGATCCTCAAACACAGATATACACTAGTGTCACAAAAGGAGACAGTAATTTAAACAAAAAATTCGAAGGGAAAGTTCAAAAAGAAAGTCAAACTATTTCTCACATTGTCAAGAAAAGCCACATTGATAGTTTATGGTACTCAGTATTGTGACCTGATATTTGTTGACACGCTGAATGAAAGGAAGAAGAAGAAGATATAAAAAAGACTATTGGCAACTGAATTCCGGTATGGGTTGAGGTGGGGAACGAAAGGTAGCTACAGCAAGAAATAATCATCCTGGTCATAACTATATAAGAAAAGCATTTATTTAATCAGACACTAGTAACTTGGGCTAAAAAATGAAAATATTACCGCAGCAAATATGCCTGTAAGACAAAAGCGAGAAAACCAAAAAGAAAGTTTCTGAACCCCCCCCCCCCANAGTGTGATCCTGGGCATCCACCTTGCACATGTACGTTTGTTAGACCACACGTTTACAAATGTATTTACATTTATTTCGTTTGTTGAAAACAACTTATGTACTATTTGTTTTCTTGTGAAATGGTTCAAATACATAAAGTGCGCAGGTATTTTCGTCCAAACGTTAAAAAATAGAATGTAAAAGTATGTCTTCGTAAATATAATTGTACTCTGTTTAGTGTGATCCTGGGCATCCACCTTGCACATGTACGTTTGTTAGACCACACGTTTACAAATGTATTTACATTTATTTCGTTTGTTGAAAACAACTTATGTACTATTTGTTTTCTTGTGAAATGGTTCAAATACATAAAGTGCGCAGGTATTTTCGTCCAAACGTTAAAAAATAGAATGTAAAAGTATGTCTTCGTAAATATAATTGTACTCTGTTTAGTGTGATCCTGGGCATCCACCTTGCACATGTACGTTTGTTAGACCACACGTTTACAAATGTATTTACATTTATTTCGTTTGTTGAAAACAACTTATGTACTATTTGTTTTCTTGTGAAATGGTTCAAATACATAAAGTGCGCAGGTATTTTCGTCCAAACGTTAAAAAATAGAATGTAAAAGTATGTCTTCGTAAATATAATTGTACTCTGTTTAGTGTGATCCTGGGCATCCACCTTGCACATGTACGTTTGTTAGACCACACGTTTACAAATGTATTTACATTTATTTCGTTTGTTGAAAACAACTTATGTACTATTTGTTTTCTTGTGAAATGGTTCAAATACATAAAGTGCGCAGGTATTTTCGTCCAAACGTTAAAAAATAGAATGTAAAAGTATGTCTTCGTAAATATAATTGTACTCTGTTTAGTGTGATCCTGGGCATCCACCTTGCACATGTACGTTTGTTAGACCACACGTTTACAAATGTATTTACATTTATTTCGTTTGTTGAAAACAACTTATGTACTATTTGTTTTCTTGTGAAATGGTTCAAATACATAAAGTGCGCAGGTATTTTCGTCCAAACGTTAAAAAATAGAATGTAAAAGTATGTCTTCGTAAATATAATTGTACTCTGTTTAGTGTGATCCTGGGCATCCACCTTGCACATGTACGTTTGTTAGACCACACGTTTACAAATGTATTTACATTTATTTCGTTTGTTGAAAACAACTTATGTACTATTTGTTTTCTTGTGAAATGGTTCAAATACATAAAGTGCGCAGGTATTTTCGTCCAAACGTTAAAAAATAGAATGTAAAAGTATGTCTTCGTAAATATAATTGTACTCTGTTTAGTGTGATCCTGGGCATCCACCTTGCACATGTACGTTTGTTAGACCACACGTTTACAAATGTATTTACATTTATTTCGTTTGTTGAAAACAACTTATGTACTATTTGTTTTCTTGTGAAATGGTTCAAATACATAAAGTGCGCAGGTATTTTCGTCCAAACGTTAAAAAATAGAATGTAAAAGTATGTCTTCGTAAATATAATTGTACTCTGTTTAGTGTGATCCTGGGCATCCACCTTGCACATGTACGTTTGTTAGACCACACGTTTACAAATGTATTTACATTTATTTCGTTTGTTGAAAACAACTTATGTACTATTTGTTTTCTTGTGAAATGGTTCAAATACATAAAGTGCGCAGGTATTTTCGTCCAAACGTTAAAAAATAGAATGTAAAAGTATGTCTTCGTAAATATAATTGTACTCTGTTTAGTGTGATCCTGGGCATCCACCTTGCACATGTACGTTTGTTAGACCACACGTTTACAAATGTATTTACATTTATTTCGTTTGTTGAAAACAACTTATGTACTATTTGTTTTCTTGTGAAATGGTTCAAATACATAAAGTGCGCAGGTATTTTCGTCCAAACGTTAAAAAATAGAATGTAAAAGTATGTCTTCGTAAATATAATTGTACTCTGTTTAGTGTGATCCTGGGCATCCACCTTGCACATGTACGTTTGTTAGACCACACGTTTACAAATGTATTTACATTTATTTCGTTTGTTGAAAACAACTTATGTACTATTTGTTTTCTTGTGAAATGGTTCAAATACATAAAGTGCGCAGGTATTTTCGTCCAAACGTTAAAAAATAGAATGTAAAAGTATGTCTTCGTAAATATAATTGTACTCTGTTTAGTGTGATCCTGGGCATCCACCTTGCACATGTACGTTTGTTAGACCACACGTTTACAAATGTATTTACATTTATTTCGTTTGTTGAAAACAACTTATGTACTATTTGTTTTCTTGTGAAATGGTTCAAATACATAAAGTGCGCAGGTATTTTCGTCCAAACGTTAAAAAATAGAATGTAAAAGTATGTCTTCGTAAATATAATTGTACTCTGTTTAGTGTGATCCTGGGCATCCACCTTGCACATGTACGTTTGTTAGACCACACGTTTACAAATGTATTTACATTTATTTCGTTTGTTGAAAACAACTTATGTACTATTTGTTTTCTTGTGAAATGGTTCAAATACATAAAGTGCGCAGGTATTTTCGTCCAAACGTTAAAAAATAGAATGTAAAAGTATGTCTTCGTAAATATAATTGTACTCTGTTTAGTGTGATCCTGGGCATCCACCTTGCACATGTACGTTTGTTAGACCACACGTTTACAAATGTATTTACATTTATTTCGTTTGTTGAAAACAACTTATGTACTATTTGTTTTCTTGTGAAATGGTTCAAATACATAAAGTGCGCAGGTATTTTCGTCCAAACGTTAAAAAATAGAATGTAAAAGTATGTCTTCGTAAATATAATTGTACTCTGTTTAGTGTGATCCTGGGCATCCACCTTGCACATGTACGTTTGTTAGACCACACGTTTACAAATGTATTTACATTTATTTCGTTTGTTGAAAACAACTTATGTACTATTTGTTTTCTTGTGAAATGGTTCAAATACATAAAGTGCGCAGGTATTTTCGTCCAAACGTTAAAAAATAGAATGTAAAAGTATGTCTTCGTAAATATAATTGTACTCTGTTTAGTGTGATCCTGGGCATCCACCTTGCACATGTACGTTTGTTAGACCACACGTTTACAAATGTATTTACATTTATTTCGTTTGTTGAAAACAACTTATGTACTATTTGTTTTCTTGTGAAATGGTTCAAATACATAAAGTGCGCAGGTATTTTCGTCCAAACGTTAAAAAATAGAATGTAAAAGTATGTCTTCGTAAATATAATTGTACTCTGTTTAGTGTGATCCTGGGCATCCACCTTGCACATGTACGTTTGTTAGACCACACGTTTACAAATGTATTTACATTTATTTCGTTTGTTGAAAACAACTTATGTACTATTTGTTTTCTTGTGAAATGGTTCAAATACATAAAGTGCGCAGGTATTTTCGTCCAAACGTTAAAAAATAGAATGTAAAAGTATGTCTTCGTAAATATAATTGTACTCTGTTTAGTGTGATCCTGGGCATCCACCTTGCACATGTACGTTTGTTAGACCACACGTTTACAAATGTATTTACATTTATTTCGTTTGTTGAAAACAACTTATGTACTATTTGTTTTCTTGTGAAATGGTTCAAATACATAAAGTGCGCAGGTATTTTCGTCCAAACGTTAAAAAATAGAATGTAAAAGTATGTCTTCGTAAATATAATTGTACTCTGTTTAGTGTGATCCTGGGCATCCACCTTGCACATGTACGTTTGTTAGACCACACGTTTACAAATGTATTTACATTTATTTCGTTTGTTGAAAACAACTTATGTACTATTTGTTTTCTTGTGAAATGGTTCAAATACATAAAGTGCGCAGGTATTTTCGTCCAAACGTTAAAAAATAGAATGTAAAAGTATGTCTTCGTAAATATAATTGTACTCTGTTTAGTGTGATCCTGGGCATCCACCTTGCACATGTACGTTTGTTAGACCACACGTTTACAAATGTATTTACATTTATTTCGTTTGTTGAAAACAACTTATGTACTATTTGTTTTCTTGTGAAATGGTTCAAATACATAAAGTGCGCAGGTATTTTCGTCCAAACGTTAAAAAATAGAATGTAAAAGTATGTCTTCGTAAATATAATTGTACTCTGTTTAGTGTGATCCTGGGCATCCACCTTGCACATGTACGTTTGTTAGACCACACGTTTACAAATGTATTTACATTTATTTCGTTTGTTGAAAACAACTTATGTACTATTTGTTTTCTTGTGAAATGGTTCAAATACATAAAGTGCGCAGGTATTTTCGTCCAAACGTTAAAAAATAGAATGTAAAAGTATGTCTTCGTAAATATAATTGTACTCTGTTTAGTGTGATCCTGGGCATCCACCTTGCACATGTACGTTTGTTAGACCACACGTTTACAAATGTATTTACATTTATTTCGTTTGTTGAAAACAACTTATGTACTATTTGTTTTCTTGTGAAATGGTTCAAATACATAAAGTGCGCAGGTATTTTCGTCCAAACGTTAAAAAATAGAATGTAAAAGTATGTCTTCGTAAATATAATTGTACTCTGTTTAGTGTGATCCTGGGCATCCACCTTGCACATGTACGTTTGTTAGACCACACGTTTACAAATGTATTTACATTTATTTCGTTTGTTGAAAACAACTTATGTACTATTTGTTTTCTTGTGAAATGGTTCAAATACATAAAGTGCGCAGGTATTTTCGTCCAAACGTTAAAAAATAGAATGTAAAAGTATGTCTTCGTAAATATAATTGTACTCTGTTTAGTGTGATCCTGGGCATCCACCTTGCACATGTACGTTTGTTAGACCACACGTTTACAAATGTATTTACATTTATTTCGTTTGTTGAAAACAACTTATGTACTATTTGTTTTCTTGTGAAATGGTTCAAATACATAAAGTGCGCAGGTATTTTCGTCCAAACGTTAAAAAATAGAATGTAAAAGTATGTCTTCGTAAATATAATTGTACTCTGTTTAGTGTGATCCTGGGCATCCACCTTGCACATGTACGTTTGTTAGACCACACGTTTACAAATGTATTTACATTTATTTCGTTTGTTGAAAACAACTTATGTACTATTTGTTTTCTTGTGAAATGGTTCAAATACATAAAGTGCGCAGGTATTTTCGTCCAAACGTTAAAAAATAGAATGTAAAAGTATGTCTTCGTAAATATAATTGTACTCTGTTTAGTGTGATCCTGGGCATCCACCTTGCACATGTACGTTTGTTAGACCACACGTTTACAAATGTATTTACATTTATTTCGTTTGTTGAAAACAACTTATGTACTATTTGTTTTCTTGTGAAATGGTTCAAATACATAAAGTGCGCAGGTATTTTCGTCCAAACGTTAAAAAATAGAATGTAAAAGTATGTCTTCGTAAATATAATTGTACTCTGTTTAGTGTGATCCTGGGCATCCACCTTGCACATGTACGTTTGTTAGACCACACGTTTACAAATGTATTTACATTTATTTCGTTTGTTGAAAACAACTTATGTACTATTTGTTTTCTTGTGAAATGGTTCAAATACATAAAGTGCGCAGGTATTTTCGTCCAAACGTTAAAAAATAGAATGTAAAAGTATGTCTTCGTAAATATAATTGTACTCTGTTTAGTGTGATCCTGGGCATCCACCTTGCACATGTACGTTTGTTAGACCACACGTTTACAAATGTATTTACATTTATTTCGTTTGTTGAAAACAACTTATGTACTATTTGTTTTCTTGTGAAATGGTTCAAATACATAAAGTGCGCAGGTATTTTCGTCCAAACGTTAAAAAATAGAATGTAAAAGTATGTCTTCGTAAATATAATTGTACTCTGTTTAGTGTGATCCTGGGCATCCACCTTGCACATGTACGTTTGTTAGACCACACGTTTACAAATGTATTTACATTTATTTCGTTTGTTGAAAACAACTTATGTACTATTTGTTTTCTTGTGAAATGGTTCAAATACATAAAGTGCGCAGGTATTTTCGTCCAAACGTTAAAAAATAGAATGTAAAAGTATGTCTTCGTAAATATAATTGTACTCTGTTTAGTGTGATCCTGGGCATCCACCTTGCACATGTACGTTTGTTAGACCACACGTTTACAAATGTATTTACATTTATTTCGTTTGTTGAAAACAACTTATGTACTATTTGTTTTCTTGTGAAATGGTTCAAATACATAAAGTGCGCAGGTATTTTCGTCCAAACGTTAAAAAATAGAATGTAAAAGTATGTCTTCGTAAATATAATTGTACTCTGTTTAGTGTGATCCTGGGCATCCACCTTGCACATGTACGTTTGTTAGACCACGCGTTTACAAATGTATTTACATATAATTCGTTTGGTTAAAATAACTTATGTAGTAATTGTTTTCTTGTGAAATGGTTCAAATACATAATGTGCGCAGGTATTATCGTCCAAACGTTAAAAAATAGAATGTAAAAGTATGTCTTCGTAAATATAATTGTACTCTGTTTATTGTCTTCCTGGGCATCCACTTTGCACATATACTTTGGTTAGCCCACACGTTTTCAGATGTATTTACATGTATTTCGTTTAGTTAAAATAAAGTATGTGCTAACTTTTGTCTTGTGAAATGGTTCAAATACATAAAGTACGGACGTATTATCGTCCAAACATAAAAAAAAAGAAAGTAAAAGTATGACTTCGTAAATATTATTGTACTCTGTTTAGTGTCATCCTGGGCATCCACCTTGCACATGTACTTATGTTAGACCACACGTTTACAAATGTATTTACATGTATTTCGTTTGGTTAAAATAAAGCTTGTTACAGTACAAATACAAATAATAATACAAATACAGTAAGATACAAGTACCTCGGGTTAAGTGACCATATTAACTCTGTGTATAAAAAGGTATCATCGGGACTCTATTTGATGAAGAGAGTTCGTCCGCAACTAACATCCGAAGCAGCTCTCACATTATTAAAGACAATGTTGATACCGATATTCTCCTACTGCTCGATAATCACTAGTTATTGTACTGATACTGTCCAAAAGATGATTCCAGTTTTGAGAGGAGAGCTTTTCATATAATATTCAAAAAGCGTTCTTACGAAGAAATAGATGCTATATCAATAAGAACTTTACAAAAACGCAGTAGATGTATTCAAGTTTTCAACTGTATCAATCATAATGTGTGCAAAAATTTCAAAGGGTATTTCGAAGTTATGAAAAACAGGATAAGAAATAAAGGAAAAATGTTAAGACTACCCCGTCTGAAACTGGAGTCTACGAAGAAAAGTTTTAGATTTCTTGGGGCAAAATTATATAATGAACTGCCAATTGAAGTTTGAAGTGCGACCTCGACAAAATAATTTATAGTTTTATTTCACAAAGTTTTTAAAGTTTCTGTCTAAATAAAGAATGCTCTTATGTTATTGTATATATCTAATTTTAGCTTCTAGATTCAAATTAAACTGACAACATTCCAAACCCTCAGGCGGGTTTAGAAAATCACATTCAATCTTCCAAGTTAAACTTCAGTGGATAGATCGAGGTTTTAAATCTTTCTGATTTCGAATCTGTGAGTAAATCAGATTTCTCAAATACTTTTTTGTTATTTTCCCTTTAAGCTTAAAACAGGAACCATTTGATAACAGGTTTTTGTAAATATGTATATATTTCTAAAATTTTTGAATTGGTTATCCTGTATAAATTTCGTAAATAATAATAAATCCACTTGAATGATATTACAACTTGATGTGTCAAAAAGTTGACCTTCTCTGCTTATACAACTTGTAACTACTCCTTAACCTTTCCTACACTGACGTCTTTTTCCATAGATCCTTATATTTTTTGCGTTACTAAAAATATTTAGTAACACTGGGGAACAATTTTCAATTTTTTTCAAAATTAATGAAGTTTCTTGATTGATTCCTACTAAATCTGGTGAAAATGACCATCATTTTCTTCCTATACGTCCAGATCTTTTTCTATGAATATTGGCCAAAATACCATATTTTCCTGTTTTTCACCTTTACTCATCAGTGTTTGCATTCATAAATTATCGGCTTTGATTGGCATATTTTGTGACTGCATTCGAATATAATAAAAACAAAACATTCAAAGGATAGCAGGGACCCAGCGTTCTTGAAAAACAAAGTGATGTATAGTGTGTCTAGACCAGCTGGAAGCGATATCAGAAGCCAAGCACCTGTGTAAAGAATATGCAAAAGTTGTAACAATAAGATAAGGAAACAAAGACCTTTTTCTGAATAGCTCACTAATATTATGATGTTATAGAAACCATTTAATAACAATAATCTTTATGGTCTGAATCAGTTTGTTATCCATAAGAACACCATACCCAACCCAAACCTTGGATATTCAGCTACCAGTTTCTCAAGGTAAGAATACGCTTAGCTTAACTTTTGTATGATTCCTTGTATAATGGTAGCGAATTCTATTACTAATCATCTACTAAGCTATACAATACTAAACAATAAAACTGGCTATGTGTATGATTATTCCGTACAAAATTTTATGAACAGCAAAATATACTTAAAGAAATTTAAAAGTATACAAGAGCAGGCCTGTGAGTAGTAACCTGACTTAGGGCGTTTTGCTTTTTCAGTCTACACATGGCTGCTGCTCACAGACGCAAGTGCCTAAACGATCCAGACTCGTTCTGTTATGT
>RDPX01000011.1:3121970-3137532 GCA_003991215.1 Morbakka virulenta | reverse complement strand
AATCTGGTGTGCTGAGTTCGAAAATGACCATAATTTTCTTCCTATACGTCCAGATCTTTTTCTATGAATATTGTCCAAAATACCAGATTTTCATGTTTTTCACATTTACTCATCAGTGTTTGCATTCATTAAATATCGGCTTTGATTGGCATATTTTGTGACTGCATTCGAATATAATAAAAACAAAACATTCAAAGGATAGCAGGGACCCAGCGTTCTTGAAAAACAAAGTGATGTATAGTGTGTCTAGACCAGCTGGAAGCGATATCAGAAGCCAAGCACCTGTGTAAAGAATATGCAAAAGTTGTAACAATAAGATAAGGAAACAAAGACCTTTTTCTGAATAGCTCACTAATATTATGATGTTATAGAAACCATTTAATAACAATAATCTTTATGGTCTGAATCAGTTTGTTATCCATAAGAACACCATACCCAACCCAAACCTTGGATATTCAGCTACCAGTTTCTCAAGGTAAGAATACGCTTAGCTTAACTTTTGTATGATTCCTTGTATAATGGTAGCGAATTCTATTACTAATCATCTACTAAGCTATACAATACTAAACAATAAAACTGGCTATGTGTATGATTATTCCGTACAAAATTTTATGAACAGCAAAATATACTTAAAGAAATTTAAAAGTATACAAGAGCAGGCCTGTGAGTAGTAACCTGACTTAGGGCGTTTTGCTTTTTCAGTCTACACATGGCTGCTGCTCACAGACGCAAGTGCCTAAACGATCCAGACTCGTTCTGTTATGTATATGGAAGCTACACATTTCTTCAGCGTCGATTAGATATCAACAGCTTCGTTAAAGAAGCACATTTTGCTTACTTCGAACAAAGATTAGGCGACCAAGACAAGTCATGGTCTCCACACAAGATTTGCAGGACTTGTTATGAAAAGCTTAGGCAATGGAGCGAAGGAAAAAAAGTAAACATGGCATTTGCAATTCCAATGATTTGGAGAGAGCCGGAGGATCACAGTTCTGTTTGCTAATTTTGTACAGTAAAAATAAGTAGTTACGGCAAAAAAAGTAAACACAAAATTATTTATCCAAGTCTTGAATCTGCAATCAGTCCAGTGCCACATTCAGACGATCTACCGGTCCCTGTTTTCAGAGAGTTTGAGTCAGAAGTTGAATCGCAACCAACAAGTAACTCAGATTCAGCAAACTCAGAGGTAGTATTCGATTGCAGCCCAAAGCAATTTAGTCAAGCAGATGTTAATGATCTTGCAAGAGACTTGAATCTCTCTAAAAAGGCATCTGAGTTATTAGCTTCTAGACTCGGAAAGAGGCATCTTGCGATGAGGTTCGCATTTCACAGTTCCGTACGAGAGAAGCAGAGTTTCTCAAGTATTTCAGCTCAGAGCGAGGATTTGTTATTTGCAATGACGTACAAGGTCTATTAATTCACCTTGGTCTCGAAGAGTATAATACAAGTGACTGGCGATTGTTTATTGACAGTTCAAAACATAGTCTAAAATGTGTTCTACTCCATAACACAAACAAGTATGGAGCTGTTCATCTTGGTCACTCAGTCCTGCTTAAAGAGACGTATGAGNAAGGCATCTGAGTTATTAGCTTCTAGACTCGGAAAGAGGCATCTTGCGATGAGGTTCGCATTTCACAGTTCCGTACGAGAGAAGCAGAGTTTCTCAAGTATTTCAGCTCAGAGCGAGGATTTGTTATTTGCAATGACGTACAAGGTCTATTAATTCACCTTGGTCTCGAAGAGTATAATACAAGTGACTGGCGATTGTTTATTGACAGTTCAAAACATAGTCTAAAATGTGTTCTACTCCATAACACAAACAAGTATGGAGCTGTTCATCTTGGTCACTCAGTCCTGCTTAAAGAGACGTATGAGAGTATGAAGACAGTAATGGAGCTTTGCAACTATCAACTTCATGAATGGATCATATGCGCTGACCTAAAAATGGTAAACCTACCTCTCGGCCAGCAAAGGGGATTCACCAAATACCCCTGTTTTCTTTGCAAGATCGAAAAAAAAACATTGGTCAAAGAAAGACTGGCCAGAGCACAAAAACGTTGACGAGTGGTGATCCAAATGTTGTGAACCAGCAGATCGTATCCAGAGAGAAGATAATTTTTCCACGATTACACATTAAGCTAGGAATCATGAAGCAATTTGTTAGGTCTCTCGACGAGGATAGCCCCTGCTTCAATTACATAAGAGAAGTACTTCCAGCAGTAAGCTACGAAAAGGTTCGAGCAGGAATATTTAATGGACCTTAAATTCGCCAGTTGATTCGCGATGAAAGTATGATAGGAAAAATGAATGCCGAAGAAGAAGCCTGGATTGCATTCAAGACTGTTGTGTCGAAAGTCTTAAGAAATTAAAGAGATGAATACTACAAGAACATTGTTTCAAGACTGCTTAAATCCTTCGAGAAGCAGGGATGTAATATCTGTATAAAGCTATACTTCCTATTTAGTCATCTCGATCAGTTTCCAGAACACTTGATGTGAGTGATGAGCAAGGAGAGAGATTTAACCAAGACCTTCGTGATATTGAGGATAGATATCAAGGACGATGGGACTCGCACATGCTAGCAGATTACTGTTGGAGCATCAAAAGGGACCTGCCTCAGAAAAACACTCTCGAAAGATCTATAAGCGACGTTTCATAACAATATAAAGTGTAATGTATACTACTTTCTTGTACCATGATACTGACGTTGATTTGAACAAGTTCATGACTAGTTTTTTTTCCAATTTTTCATAATTAATCTCTTAATTAGTTTGGTTTATTTGAATTCTTCTTGTATGCACTGTGTTTTATGAGCATTTGTTTTGCTGAAATTCTGTTTTTGCACACTAAGAGCTATATTTTTTTGAAAACTTTTGTAGCTGAATCGTCATGAAATATCACATTTTTCCTGTCTGGTGGTATTTTATACAGCAAAATCTAGACGTGTAGTGCAAAAAGTAAGGCCATATTTGGAATCAGCGCATCAGATTTAGTCAATAAATGTGTAAATATCTCATTACTTAAGATCTTTGTTCCCCAGTGTAATATAAAAGCAAAATGAAAAATCAATTTAATTCATTTTGCTCCTTTTCTAGCTGGCTAATTTAGATATAATTTTTAAGGATCAAAATATTATTTGAACTCGATCTTTAAACGATTGGATTTAATGCAATTAATTAAGAGATCTGTGAGTTTTAATCCTACTCCCCCTACATTGACATTTAATTAGGTAGTTAATCGTATTTGTATAAATTTCCTTGTTATATCTGTATCATCGTCAGTAGCTTAAATGAACACTAAGGGTTGACAGATGAACTGAACAGTACACTGTTGCAACCCTTATCCTTGACCATTTATTATACTCAGGCCAAACAATTTGTTTGTTTCTCGGATATTTTTGTCAATATTCAATTCAATTAACCAAAATGATCTGAGACTGCAGCAACAAAGTAACATTTTAAGCAATCAACAAAATATATATAAAGGAAAATACGGGAAAAGCACCTGAAATATGTTGGTCTATCCTAAAATCAGCCCCCCATTACAACAACAGGACAAAAAGATGCCCCCTTTGTCTCACTGAAAAAATGTCCATTATAACATACACCATCAAGAAACAACTCAACAAACAAACAAAACTTATTTCAAAATGGTGACACGAAAATAAATTCCTTCTCCGCAACTTCATACCTAATAACTAACCGCATGGGACCTCCTTTCCTGATCAAACAGTCGAACACCTATTTATCCAATTTGAAAGTAAATAAATCTCTGAATAGTCAGTCTGACAATGTTGACAACGGTTTTGTTGCTGGACTTCTGGCTCTGGGAAATGGCTGATCTGGTCATGACATACAAGGTCACATGGAACTGGTTAATAAGGTTTTCTCCCAAATTTGGTTTCTTCTTGGCGCTCAGTACTACTACTTTTCCTTTATCAGAGTCTTCAGGATATGCTACTAGTGTTATTTAATGTGTAAATTTTGCCTGCTGAAACACAATTTTCTCCTAAAGCAGAAGCAACTTGAAGTAAAGAGAGACACTTTCTCTTGTCTACCTCCAAAATGTTGCAGTGTCGGAGATACAGAAGCTACGCAATTCCTTTTGCCATATCCAAACGGTGCTTAACAATTCTAATATGCCACCTCTTTTTGATGGAGGCTGCTCTGCATAGAGATATTAACTTATTTGCAAAATCTTCTTCTCCCATTCCTTTCTTAGAATTCAGTACGATTCGAGGGCAGGGAAGACTGAACTTTTTATTTTCGTTTTGTACATCATCTTTGGATTGTTTCAGTAGGTCCACATTTAAACATTTTGACCCCAAATGAACAGCATTGTTGTCGAAGAACTTGCCAATGACCACTCCCTAGTTTAGATCGCATTTGTCATCAATAGATTTACAATCAGCCTTTTTAGGTCTTTGAATGTTTTAATGGGGGAGCCATGTAACCGACTTCTAGTTGTACCACATAATAAAATGCCAGCTTGCGTAAGATAAGATAGCAAGGCGATAGGCGTAAAGCAGTTGTCAAGACATGGCTTGTGGTTAGTGTGATGGAATAATTTATCACCTAGTTTCGCATCCACCTGTGCTGAGGTCCTGCAACCAGGAGTAGCCATTTCTTTTCATATTCGAATTTAACCCTTTGTAAATATATAAATCATACATAAATCCAGATGATCCTGCCTTTACCAGATTTTTAACCCCCCCCCCCCCACACTCTGTTGTTTTTGGGGAGGGTTACGTTGCCGGATTCTTCAGAAATTTATGCTCGAAAGGATAATGTGCTCATCTACGTCATCAATTTCCTCTGGCTTTTACTTTTCTAAACCCTTGTAGTACAAGATATATGATATGTCTTATCCTTTTCAGTTT
Organism: Morbakka virulenta; assembly: GCA_003991215.1. Classification (NCBI taxonomy): domain Eukaryota; kingdom Metazoa; phylum Cnidaria; class Cubozoa; order Carybdeida; family Carukiidae; genus Morbakka; species Morbakka virulenta. Next base: position 3,132,653 of record RDPX01000011.1, on the reverse strand, counting down.
GTCATATGTGTTTTTCTGCTCAGAGTTATCTACAAAGTGTCGTTACCTACCGAAATTTTGAAATCTTAGAAGTGGCAAGATATCAGTTATAGTTGAAAATCGCCTTCCATGGGATCAATGAAACGTGTGTGAAGATAACCTGACTATTCCTGTAATAAGATACATCCTGATCAGCTGCTCAGTTTCACTACTATTTTTATTAATCGAGGAACTTATCAATTGACTGCTGTACAAATTGGTTTGCTACACAATCAGTTCAACTACTGCTGCAGTCCCAAAAAGTCTAAGATAGTCTGAAAGAGTCATTAGTTTCTCTACTGTTGCTTGTACAGCAGAATGTTTGTGTTGGCTACATTCCTTCGCCTGCACTTATGCAAATTGTTCCTTGCAAACTTGAATTTTTATATATACGTTGGATCATCTAGTTACAACGTTACCTGACAACAGTTCTCCTTCATCCATCTCACTTTCTTTGGATCATCCTCACCCATCCCACGACATATCTACCATGTAATCACAAAGTAAGCATGGAAAACAATACTTTTCAACCGACAAGCTTCTGAAATTACACAAAACAAAATCTGAATCATAACATTTCGATTTTTTGATAGATCATTTAAGGGAAATATATAATATAATCTTAATCTTATCTAGTACATTTTGTCATACTTACCGCGTCATAATCGGCTATAAGTGTGATAAGCCACGTAGCGGTCATTTTATATACAAAACATCTTTTATATGGAAACAAAACTTTAAAAAGGTGAACAGGTTCATTAACTCATTGGTTTCGTCCTCTGGTCGAGGGTTGGATGCAATGGTTTGCGACGACTACGTGCCAGGCGTATTAGTTCTGGGTATTTTAATCCTGTCCACTGGCTGATGATATTAAGCCATGATGTTGTCGGTCTTCCTATTCCTCTTCTTCCATTTATTTTTCCCTTCCAGGAGTGTTCGGTTTAAAGAATTCTGACGAATTTGATGGCCAAAATATTTCACTTTCTTTTACAAAGCCATGTAGTGTTCAAATAAGTTAGGTTTTGGACATTAATTAATTTATCATGGTCATAGACCTTACCAAGGAGAATAACTAGTTCTCCAATTGCTGAAAAATTGCAACAGAAGAGCAACTGTCGTCTTTATGTGTAAATACTTCGAAGGTAAGCTCAGTAGTTTAACAGCCGGTATGAATACCTTGGTAAATGTTAACCAATTCTTGTAAAGCCTTAATTTAAGTGGTGAGGCTAAAAATATACCACTGTGTAACGATGAAGAGATAATATTTCAAATAGTTCTTGATTGTTCTACAAAACAGCACACATTTTGAAATAAATACTAAGTACTTTTTTATCAAGTACATATGAAAATCGTAGACAAAAAACAAATGTTAAACTGAAATAGAAAACTTTAAAATCCATGTGAGTCAAATAGTCTAACACTGTCATATGTTTTTTCAAGAAATTGTTTTGAAGGTTCGTTTAAAAGTAGTAGTAGAATACACAGTAGCTGGAAAATATACCAAGCCACAGACTACTCTTGGTTATCACATGTAGGTACACAAAGGTATAGATACACAAATAGCTACCTTTTTTGTGGCTTCTCAATGCCATCTCAAATGCTCTAAAAATTTTATTCTATCAATAACTTGGATTGCATTTACCGATTCTTTTTCACTTCTTTGTTTTGATTTAGAGCTGAGGCAAGGAATTTTTCACCGATCATTCTATATAAGTTTCATCCAAGTTTTAAATACTTCCCTTACCTTTTAACATTAACAATATTTTTCCCCATGTTTTTCTTTTTGTTCTCAAATCATGCATTAAATCGTTTACTTCAGTTGTTGTTCATGATTTTTATCTTTTTTTACTCCCCCAGACAGCAATAGAAGTACACTATGTTTGTTCATTGCAGCCCGGGGTGAAATCATGTTTTAAATACCAACCAGAAGTAAATTTTCTTTTCAAAGTTGATATATTTGATCTTTAGAGAGAAAATGTTTCTTTCAATTTTTTGAGAGTGCTTAAAATATTGCTTTTGTTCTGTGTTGTTCAAGCAACGGAGTAAATAATCTAGCATTGTTATCTATTGCCTAACATTTTGTTTTCATAAACCTTGTATGCAATCATCACAAGTTCAGAAGCCTAGGCACGAGGCAATGAAACTCATTCAGTTTTTAAGAACTGAGAACGTATTATCATACTTAGTATTTATGTCGGAGTAAACAATAAACAAAAAGAAGCCCACATTAAGATCCGACTGCGTAGATGGCAGTAAAATTATCCAAATGCCTTGAAAATTATTGTACTGGGTTTTTATTAAGAGATACAAGTGAAACAGTATAAGCTAAATGACACACAAAGGTACGGCGAAAATCTAATGAGAAAAATTTTTGGGACAATAACATTGTTAGTCGTAAACACTAATCGCCGCCTGCATAATCTGCAAAGTGACTTGCAATGATTTTTCATCAACGTCTCTCAAAGTCATTCATTTAAGTCAGGAAAAGCAGCAGACCTGAAAAAGAGCTTGAAGAACCGTACGACCACATATTCGATGTTCTCCACATCAGTTTAATTTTAATCAAAATATATTTTTTAATGTACATGATGTGGAGAAGTTTGAGTCTTGTCTACTTAATATGTTACACATCATGCTCTGCATCCAAGTATTGAACACCGCACAACGTAAAATCAAATCACAGACCTTTTAGGTGTAAAGATGTATATATAAAAGCCCAAAGCTTCCATGACTGAGGGAGAGTTTTGATGATTTCTGCATGACCTACGTACCGAAAGATTTACATAAGTCTATATAAGATAAAACCTGTAACTATGCCTACATCCTTGCCTTTTCTTATCTTGTTAGTAAACTACACTGTTACAAGTTCGCTAGAGCAATGTTTTGGAAAACCAAATTGATGGCTGGATAATAGTTTGTGTTTCTCAAAGTCATCGATTATCTGAGAATGCCTACATTATCAAGGATTTACGAAACCAATGGTATAAGACTGATATGCCGCTAGTTTTTTTATGGAAATTTGCTCCATTTTAGACTTCTTGAAGTCATCTGGAATTATTCAGGATCCCCACTAAACAGTTTGAGATATGCGGCAGTGGTCTAAAAATTATTCTTGAAAGTAGCTTTCAAGAATAATTATGCAATTACATCCAGGGCAACACATTTTCATCTTGAAAATTCTGAACTTTATGGACTCAGAGGAAGCCATAGATGGCTTTATCATGTCATGAGTCGTAAGGTTTTTTCCGAGCTACGTTTCGAGAGATACTTCTCCCATCATCAGGCTACTAAACGACTAGATACGGCTATTTTATACTTTGGTAGTGCGGACGTGCGTGTAGACAGGCTCGAGTTGTTTCGGGAAGTGGCGCTATACCTATGTTGTGTTTGTTGTTTCTGGAAGGGTGTAGGATATACTGTTGATGTGATTCCTACATTTCAGGGAACGGATTGTTTCTTTTATTTTTATTTTATTTATCTAACACATTTTCATTAAAATTTTTCGGATTGAAAAACTTGTTTAACAGATATGGTTCTGAAAAAGAAAGTTTGTTAAATTACTTTCAGATTTGATGTATATGACACCCAAATCTCTTCAGCAAAAGGGAAAGAAATTGTCTTTAGACGATTTACAGTTACGAAAAAAAGCCCGCCAAAACCCATCAGGATTGATTTTTTTGATATTCAATATCTTGTTACTGCACGTTCGAAATGTTGTAGAAACTTTTAAATAAACTGATTTGGTTGGATACGTTTCTTTGATTTTTTTTCTTAAAACATTTAGCTTTATTTATGTTGTCTTTTAATTTCCTGTTGAAAAAATATATTTTGTTTCTATGAATTTCATTTTTAAGAAAAAATTTCTCTTGCGCTTATAAATTAGCCAGTTCACTTCCTTTTCTAACTTGCTTGCTTTATGATAAAGTTGGTCCCGTACGTTCGATTGGTGAGTAAGCTCTTTTGACATTTAGCACGATGTTTTGTAATGAAAGGTGCATGTTTGTCAAGAAATGGAAGTTCTTAAGGAAATTTTTAATAACTATGGATTTCTTTAAGCAACTTCAGTGGATGTATTATTTCTTCATCAACTTAATAGTTTAAGCAAACTACTGTAAGAGCACAAGATATCAGCTGCAAAAAATTGTGCTATTGCACAAAATATTATTTGGATATTGCAATAAGTCTGTTCTTACAGTTATTTTGATCAATTTAAGAACGTTTTGAACAGGAAGTCTATGACACAAAATGAAGCTGACACAAAATCTCTATGATTGAAAAATCAACACAGATTATTTCTTATCAATACCAAACGTTTATTATCATCAGATATATTTAAAGTATTCGATAGACCAAGAAATTGGATCAAAGCAAGATTTGACCAATTAGATTTCAGAATAACCATTTTATTGGTTATTGATTATTAACCATATGCTCCTTTAATGACAATAATATTGGTGAATAAAGGTTTAAAGTTCCATCGTCTCATTTGTTTTCAACTATATTAGCTTTTATATACAATGTTACTGGTTTTAACTGGCCTTTCCCTTTTTCTTGCTCCCTGTTTGGTTCCCACATGAGAATCTGTTACACCAACTCCTATTTTCTCCTTTACCTGTGTTCAAGAAATTTTACCCTTCTGCTCAAAAATACTGATCTTAATTTTTCAGTTTTTTTAATGGATCTTTGTTACTTTTTCCTTCTCCTCCAGGTGAAATAAAGGACTCCTTTCAGAATTCAGATATAAGTATTATCTAGCCTTCTGCAAATGAAATATGTAATCGTCCAGGTTTCTGTTCCATATAGCAGACATTTTCGACCGTGAATCAAAAGAATTGTAAACTTAATTAACCTGGGTATGTACAACGGTACTTAAACAAGAGGTTTCTTATAAGAAATAATATCTTTATATTTGTACACTTGTTCAAAGGCTCTATCTACTAACATTAGATATCTAAATGGGAATAGAGCTAATAATAATAACTGGAATAGAGCTCTCTACTTAAAATTTTTCTTTAAAAGAGGTATAAAGTACATTAACAAGTTTCTTTTAAGTTAGCATTATCTGTTGGTTTGAGTGGCTTCAAATACCTATATAGAATAGGTATTTCTAGTATTATTTAAAACAGAACACGTTAAACACTTTTACAAATAGCAAATTAGTATTGTTTCAGGGACTTCTCAAATTGGTTGTCAAACAGAAACCAGCTGTCTGCATAATTTCTGATATTTATTAAAGGGGTCTAAAAAGCTGAACAGACATAAAGAGTGATCAGTAATTTAGTGACATTATATACAAAGTATATTTGGTTTTCAACTTTTGTTCCTTTTGTAAATTATTTTTCTTTAAATTTCCATGTGTCATAGGATGAAATAGAAAACTAATATCTTCAGCGACAGGGGTTGAATTGACAAGTGACAAGTTATTCTTTGGTCCTTAAAATTGCTATGAGATGGATTTTTGAACGATTTTGAAAAGGTAAGGATAATTATTACTTATTAAATTTGAAAATAATGACATTGGAATGAATTTTTAGTACATATTTTTTCCAAAGTGTGTTGTGGATATTTCCCAACCCATAATGAAAATAAAAAGTAAAAAATAATATTTTCAATGTTATTTTCCAGCAATTTCTGTGAATCTGTTATAGAACATATGTGTGTTACGTTTAATGCAATTGGTACTGTTTTTATAATGAATTTTCTATTTTTTTATATATATAGTATATATATATAGTGATTCATAACATTGAAGTGTGTCTAAAAATTTAGTTATAATGGTTTCTAAAAATGCAAACCATTATAACTAAAAAGATTCGTATAGCCTAGTGCAGGCACCTGTACCAGAGTAAATTTGAAGCAACTAGTAATTTCGTGATATTTAACCATTTGGCCCTGGATTTTTCCCCACTTCCAATCCTCCGACGGAAACAAAAAGGAAATAAAGACATTCAAAAGGTATGTAATATGCTTGAAAAGAAGCTTGTTTGAAAGAGCTGCAAATATTTTATCATTTAGAAATAGTTTCTTGAGGGTTGCTTTGTAGAGTACAATGGGAGAAAGGGGGTAATCATGTTTCCTTTGACCTTCAAAACCTTTGAAAGTAAACCAGCGGAGTAAAAGTATGTGTACAGTATATTTGCCATTTATACGTAACTATACATGTCTGGTTTTGTCATTTACTTATGTCTCTGGTGATACACAGAATTACAGTATATCAACAATAAATTTAATAATAATTACAACTGTTTCAGTATATCTATATAATCAAAGTGAGTCATTTGAAATGAACCTGAAAATATCAGTTTAAATAGATTTTACCTATATTTGACCCTGGGCTAATTAAGCGTAACTGTAAACCACAGAAAAAAGAAACTTGAAGATTATATGCACTGGTCTTAAGCATCAAAGTAGAAACTAAGGCAGCTCACAACTCATCGTAGGAAGGAAGATTTTCTTACAATTTTAGGTAATTTTGTCATTCAGAAAGGGTTTAAGAACGCTAGTAAGTAAAGCTTTGGTTTTTCACAATAACGTAATCAAATTTCGTAATATCGAGGAAATTATTTCGGAAGATTGTTGACAGGAAGAGACTGGTTTTTTTACCATGACTTTATTACATCCTTTTGTGCCTACCTATTCTTTTTTCTTTTGCATGTTTGAAATCCTTTTGCTTTTCAATGTCGATTAAAAGGTAGTTTTTGAAGCTTTATGACTACAACTGAAGGAAAGCTGCTTTTATCATGAGATACTTTATGTTGAATACTCAGGAGTTAGAAGTCCAGAAGGGTTGTTTGTATTTACACTCAACATAATAAAATATCATGAACAGTGTACCCCGAATTAGTACTCTAAAAGCTATGCTTATCTTTTTTCTTTTCACCATGCTTCCACCTGAGTCAAATTACACCAAATTTTTAAACCCAATAAAATAGTAGTTTTGTGACCTTTCTGGTGCTTATTGGTATACCTGCTTGATTTTTTCCTCTTGTTAAATTGTTAATAAGACCCTCTGCTACCTTTATTTGAGGAAAAATGTTCACATTTACACTGTTTGCCGCTAGAGACAGCTTTATCATACCGCATTATTATACACACTGCCTTAGCAATATACTGAATGTCATCGATCACTTAAGCAGCACGAGATCATACCGGGTAATTCTTTACATTTTGTTTATTCTCTGTATGCTATTATGACATCAAGTATTATGCTAGTCTAAATAAACATGAAATTAACAAGGCCAATCTATGTTTTAATTATAGATCCTTGTGGTGATACATTTAGACGCTGATCTCCGTTATGGAGGTAATACTAACCTTAGACCATAGGTCCTCCAGTCTCTGCTGAGATACTGGGCAGCAAGATGACGCGATAGATCCTCGGCAAGGAACTGCACGTTGCGAAAGTAAATTCACCTAGCGAGAAGGTTCTCCTGGAAGGTGGCTTTCCAGGTTTTCACCGGTCTGCCTCTTTTACGTTTTCCTCTCGGACTTCATGTCAGAGCCTGGTGGGCCAGTTGTCTATCTGGAAGTCTTAGCAAGTGTCCAGCCAATCTCTACCTTCTCTCCTCTATCAGGTTAAGCATTTCGCTTTGTTCTGTTCTCCTCAGTATTTTTTCATTTGTTATTCTGTTTCTCCATGATATTCCCAAAATTCGTCTTAGATGACGCTGATGGAAATCGTTTAGTTTCTGATCAATCTTTTTGTTAGTTTTCCATGTTTTGCTTCCATAAAGGGCATTGGTGACAAATATAGCAGGATAAAGTTGTAGTTTTGTCTCAAGCTGCTTTGACTTCTAGATTCTGGACATGGATCGAAATGTGGCCCCGGCTCTTCCCAGTCTGTTGTTAATATCAGAATCAACCTCTCCAGTATGCTCCCAAGATATGGGAATTTATCAACAAACTTGAGATGGTTTCCTTTTACTCTTATTGGTGGTACTGCAGCATCAGGTATAATAATTACTTTGCTCTTGCCTTCGTTTACTTTCAATCCGATTTTGGCACTCATCTCCTGTAATCCGGCTGTCCTTTCTTAGTATATGTTGTTGTTTCTGGCTAATAATACAAAGAAGTCTGCAAAATCTAGATCCGTGATCATCGTGTCGTTTGACCATGGTATTCCAAAGGACTCGTTGGCTAAAATACTGTTTAATTCTATTCTTTGTTACTGTACAATGTTACTATTTGGATCAAATGGGGGATTTTCAAAGATCAGTAGTGGCGTTGAGACTGCAATAGAATAATAAGTAAATATTAATCGTAAAAATTAATTACAAGGTTCCTTTCATTTTCTCCCTTTTATGCGCACATAAATAGTAAAGCTTTTTGCACAAAGAATATAGAATACCTAAAAACTTTCATTATTTTATGATAAAATTTTAAGACCTGACAGTCCAGCTTCCTAAATACACCTGTATCTGAGTAAATGTGAAGCAACTAGTAATTTTGTGCTCAAAAATGTACAATGGTTTTATAAGAAGTATTAAATTTTATGCCGTGAATTAACAAGAAAAATACTTCCACAGCAGTTGTAAATATGTAGTAACATATTCGATATTTACAAAGATAGTTTGCACCTGGTGAATAAAACAATTCATTAGCAAGGCGCATGTCTTCTTCTTCTTTCGTATGACTTCTCTACCATTCCATCATCTGCAGCCATTGCTGTAGCTCATCACTCAGTGGCTGCTCTCTCAGCGCTCTGGCGCCACCAGGTGGTTTGAAGGTGGAACACGCATTGATTTTGTGTTTTACGGTTTGGTTGCTATCTCCGCATAGGCACGAGGGGCTGCTGTACAGTCCGATCTTGTGCTGTTAGCTACCAAAGTTACCACAGGCTGACCTCAGCCTGTTGAAGTTTACCCAGCTCTTTCTTGGGAGCTTGTGCCTGGCCGGGTGGGCAATTGGTGCGGGGATATAATTTCGTAGTGGGGTGGTTGTATTCTCCCATTCATCCTACCATCTTANTTCTTTCGTATGACTTCTCTACCATTCCATCATCTGCAGCCATTGCTGTAGCTCATCACTCAGTGGCTTCTCTCTCAGCGCTCTGGCGCCCCAGGTGGTTTAAAGGTGGCACAGTTATATAAGTTGATTTCCAATCTTCTTTCGTATGACTTCTCTACCATTCCATCATCTGCAGCCATTGCTGTAGCTCATCACTCAGTGGCTGCTCTCTCAGCGCTCTGGCGCCACCAGGTGGTTTGAAGGTGGAACACGCATTGATTTTGTGTTTTACGGTTTGGTTGCTATCTCCGCATAGGCACGAGGGGCTGCTGTACAGTCCGATCTTGTGCTGTTAGCTACCAAAGTTACCACAGGCTGACCTCAGCCTGTTGAAGTTTACCCAGCTCTTTCTTGGGAGCTTGTGCCTGGCCGGGTGGGCAATTGGTGCGGGGATATAGTTTCGTAGTGGGGTGGTTGTATTCTCCCATTCATCCTACCATCTTACAGCTTGCCAGACCACTGGGGCTTGCCCATCTGCTTAGTGCTTTATTTCTCTGAGTTGTAGAGGGAGAGGGTTTTTACTACGGAGCCGTTTGGTGTTGGGGTATTTGCTGACAAGTTCATGCATGGGATGGCCTTCGCTCTCACACTTGTTCGCCAAGTCCAGCATGATTGATTTCCGTCTGATGTGGTATGGTGGGATGTCAGCCATGACGTGCATGGATTCCTTCAGTGTGAAGGTAGGAAATCCACTGATGAGTCTTAGGAGTTTAGAACATTGTCTAACTTTTAGATGTGAAGGCGCATGTGATTTAGAGTAATTGCTATTTTATACCTTTCCATAACTTGCATTTCTATAAACTATTTAAGACCGAAAGCCAAATTGATAAAATAAATAAGTACACTAGGTAATCAAGAGCTAATTTTTCTTTATGAAAACAAAAGTACATTTAAACCGTTGAAAAAATGATTGTTTTTTACCTTTAAGAAATCCATTTTGATCAGTTTGCAGAGGATTTTCCTGTCATAAAAAACATTGTTTTCGTTCAACAAAATATTAAATATTAAATATTAATATTAATATATATTTATATTTATATATATTTATATATATTTATATTTATATATATTTATATATGTTTATATTAATATTTAATATTAAATATTAAATTTTAGTTAAATAATTCGTTATCAATTAATCGTGTTTACTTGTTATTCATAAGAAATTTAATCTTAACAGTTGCATATGTAATAAATTATTAAAACCGACGACAGAAAAGAATTTACTTCAAAATTTTAGTTTTCCTCTCTGTTGCCCCTATCTGGTTTTATAAGTATTATTATTGTTATTATCATCTTTTTTCACATTTTGTGTCTGGCTGTTTTTATTGCCGAGTTCTATGCTGACAGGCGGGTCATAACAAATGACCATGGGCTACCAGCATTTTCTTTCTCAAAACTCCCAAAAAAGTACTTTTCGCAAAATCCTGGCTGTTCCTAACAACGTTGTCTTTTGAAGTACTCCTAAGTTGCAGTGAATCCCAAGCTTTTCAACCCACTTTTCAAATCCTTTGGTCACAGATCCCAGAGCTCCGATAGCAATAGGGACAACTTCTACTTTCTTCAGTTTCCACAGTCTTTTTATTTCTCTTTTCAGATCTTGATACTTTTCTACTTTTTTTTTCTCCTTCTCTGCCACGTTCGCATCCGCCGGTACTG